>APFE030452946.1:7540-58609 GCA_000404065.3 Pinus taeda | reverse complement strand
AAATATACACAAGTCAAAAGATATATATATATATTCAAAGAAAATTAATCAATGACTAAAACATGGTCAACAATAAAATATGGGTTTGAGACCCATTAAACAAATAACAAAAATACTAAAATGAGTTAAGAACATATAGGATGATAAAATACATAAAAAAAACTCAAAAGATCAAGAAAATAAATTTTAATGAAGAATAAATCAACAACAAATACTATAAAAAGCACGCCAATACCTACATAGATAAACAAACAAACAAAATAAATCCCAAAAAGAAGCCTAAAAAACTAAGAGGATAGGACAGGGACCCAACTTCTACTAATATTCCAACCATCATCTCCATTCAAATTATTTAGTCTTTTTTCAATTTCTAGGGCCTCCCTCAAGTTACGATGATGGAAATGACTAACCTTAGCAATGACTTAGGCCTTTTAATGCAGATGTAATGTTTTTATTTATTTGCATGCTCTGCCAAAGCAAAGGAGTTGGGCCTACCATGCTTGATGTCAGCGGCATGATCACGAACCCTGTGATTAATCGAGCAACCAGTCTTACCAATGTAGGGAGTCCCACAAGAGTGTGGGATAACATAAACACCCTTCATATTCTTGGGGTCCACTGGGTCTTTTACAAATCTAAGGGAGCTTTGGATGGTATTTAAAGGCCTAAAGATTGAAGCCACCTTATGCTTCCTTAGGATCCTCACAATCTTGTAAGTGGTCCCTTGGATAAAAGGAAGATGAACACCATAAAAGATACCACGGATCAATTTTCTGGTGTTCATTTTCCTTTTATCCAAGGGACCACTCACAAGATTGTGAGGGTCCTAAGGAAGCATAAGATGGCTTCAACCTTTAGGCTTTTAAATACCATTCGAAGCTCCCTTAAATCTGTAAACGACCTAGTGGACCCCAAGAATATGAAGGGTGTTTACATTATCCCATGCTCTTGTGGGACTCCTTACATTGGTGAGACTGGTCGTTCGATTAATTAAAGGATTATTAAGCATGTCGTTGACATCAAGCATGGCAGTACCCGCTCCTTTGCTTTGGCAGAGGATGCAGATAAATCTAAACATCACATCTGCATTGAATAGGCCTAAGTCATTGCTAGGGTTAGTCATTTCCATCATCGTAAATTGAGGGAGGTCATAGAAATTGAAAAAACCAAATAGTTTGAATGGAGATGATGGTTGGAATATTAGTAGAAGTTGGGTCCTTGTCCTGTCCTCTTAGTCTTTTTAGGCTTCTTTTTGGGATTTATTTTGTTTATTTGTTTATCTATGTAGGTATTGACGTCTTTTTTATAGTATTTGTTGTTGATTTATTCTTCATTAGAATTTATTTCTTGATCCTTCAGGTTTTTTATGTATTTTATCGTCTTATATGTTCTTAACTCCTTTTAGTATTTTTGTTATTTGTTTAATGGGTCTCAACCCCATATTTTATTGTTGATTTATTGATTTACCTTTTTCTTTTTGATATATATATTAATAATATTATATACTATATATAATATATATACTATATATATATATATATATAATTTTTCATATTATTATTTAATTTAGTTTATTTATATCCATTAATTTGTTTTATTTATTAAATGATCTTGTCGTTGTATAGGGTCTTGACTCCATTCTATCAATTTTGACTCCCCCGTTAGATTACTTTGATTTTTTAATAAATTAATTTAATGTTATTTTCAAAAATTAATGTTTAATATAGCGGTACTTATTAATATTTGCTTTTAATAAATTAATAAACTATTATCATAATTAAATATTATTTTTTCCAAAACTAGTAATTTGGTTTTATAATTAATTAAACTAATTCATTATTTAATTATTATTTTTCCAAAACTTAATATTTATGGTTTTAATAAATTATTTAAATATTATTTTTCAAAAAAACTAGTTGTTTAATATAGTTGTTACCTATTAATATTTTTAATAAATTAAATAACTATATCATTATTTAAATATGATTTTCCAAAACTAACGTTATAAGCCATTACTTAATAATATTTGTTTTAATATATTAATAATTATATCATATTTTATTATTATTTTCAAATATAGCTGTTACTTGAAATTATGTCTCTACATTGCTCTCTATTTAAGCCGTTTCCATAGTTTGTCTCTTCATCTGGTCCTGATGATGAACCACACTTGTTGGTTCGAAACCTGTCAGCCAAAAAATTCTTTAATGTGATTTATGTTGAAAGACTTTGCTTAATTCATTATGGATCACAAAAGCCTGAAAACAGAAACAAAAAAATTGTTGTTTCCATAAACCTGTTAATCGCAAAAGAAGTACACCATAAAAAACTTGTTCTCCTAAACTTATTACTTCTACATACTTTTTATTTTGTCATATATATCCAATCAAATATATTGAGAATGATAAAACGTGAAAAATAAAATTAAAGAAATTCCCCAAAAATATAAAATTTATAATAAGTAAATAAAAATATAATTAAAAAAAAAAAAAACATTAAAAAAACAAATATCAAAAAAATATATAAAAAGACAAAAAAAAAACACAATTACTTGTAAGAGAAATATACATATGAAAAATTAAAAATAATAAAATAATAATAATTGACAAAAAAAACAGAAAAAATAAATATATGATAATTAAAAAACAAACAACATTTAAAAAAACACAAAAAACAGTTAAAAATAAAAATAAGAAAAAAAACATTTAAAAAATTAATATAAACCAAAAAATTATTAAATAAACATTTTAAAGTTTTAAAAAAAAAAAAATTAATAAAAAAAAATAACCAAACGCCAGTTAAATAAATTTTTATGAAAAAATTGATTAAAAAATTGGAAAAATAACATTTTTTAAGAAATTTTATATTAAAAAGAGTTTCATATAAGACTTCAAGAAAAATAACAAAAAAAAAATATATAATTAAAAAAAATAATATAATAACAAAAAACACGCTAAAATAAAAATTAGAAACATTATAAAAAAAACACAAAAAAAAAAAATAAAAATTAAAGATTAAAAATCTTTTCAATTACAAAAACAAATTGAAAAAAAATATATATAATATTAATAATAAAGAAACATTAAAAATAATAATTAGAAATAACATTTAAAAAAAAAATCGAAAACCTCGCAACTCCCATCCCGGCCAGGGCCAGGCCCTGCGACCCCCTGAGTGGGGAAGTAGATTCTGCATAGCTCCCCACTTGCCCACGGCTATGCCCCGCGACTGCCTGGGCAGGAAAGTCAATTTCAGGAATCGACTTCCCCACCTAGGGGGCCTGGCCCTGGGTGAGCAAGGAGCTGCTTGCACAACTCCCCGCTTGCCAAAGGCCGGGCCTTGCGGCCCATTGGCTGGGCTTGGATATGCACACAGCTCCTAGCCCGCCAAGGACCAGGCCCCACGACCGCTGGGCATGCAGACCAAGGCACTAGATTTTCAATTTTTTTTTTCTTTTAAAAATTACAATTTTTAAATGTTTTTTTTTAAATGCTTATATATATAATAATATTATAATATATTACTTTGGTTTTTTTTAATATGTTTTTTATTGTTATAGATTTCCGGAAGAGTACTGTAGGATATAAGTGATCCGTCCAACGTTTCAGATGGGAACTCCATCCATTGTTAAGGACCAAAGAGAAACGTTGTATGTATCACTTATATCACCAATGCCCTTCTGGAAATCTATAACAATATGAATCAATGTGGAAGTCTCCGATCACTCATGTTTTTTATTTTTTTTAATTTTGTGTTATTTTTTGACAATTATTATTTATTTATTTTTATATGTTTTATTATTATTATTATTATTATTATTAGTTTTAATATTTTTCATTTTTTTTTTTTAATTTGGTTTTGGTGAGTTAATTTAAAAAAAATTTGATGTTTTTTTCCCCTAGTTTTGTTGTGTTTTTTTTCAATTCTTTTTTAATATATTATTCTGTGTTCTATATTATATTATTAGTTTATTAGTTTATTGGTTTTTTAAATTTTATGTTTAAAATTTTTGTATTTTTACTTTAATAATTTTTTTGAAAAAATACTAATGTATCAAATTTGAAATAAATCATGAAGAATTTCATAACATTTGTTATTTTTTTGAACATTTATTCAATTTTCATAAAGATATTTTATTTAAAATGTCTATAGCGAAAGTCCAAAATAAATATTTTTGATAAATCTATATGTTAAATGGTATTTTTGTGGTATTTAAATTTTTATTTTTTAGTGACAAATTTGTGTATCGAAATATTAATTAACGATATATAAATATATTAAAAATTCTAACCTCAAAATATTAATGTTATTATTTTTTTCAAACTTTGCAAAACAAATAAAAAATTTCATTATCAAAAAACATTGCTTAGAAAAACAAAAAATACATGTTTGAAAAACACTGAAAAAATAAACATCTTAGGACGAAAAGAAAGAAGATGAATAAGAAAACTTGAAGAATGGTAAAATAATCAACTTTTAAAAACAATTATTCACACTTAATACATTAGAAAATTTAAAGTGTAAAAAATATGCCCCCTAAAAAAAAGGGTTGATGTTGCATCACCACTTTTTAGAATCAATATGAAAATTACTAACATTAAAAAAAAATGTTCATACTTGATATGTAAGAAAATTTAAAGTGCCAAAAATATGCTCCAAAAAAAAGGTGTATTTTGAATAACCACTTTTCAAAATTGAGTTCTTTTCGCTGCCTCAAAAAATGGGTAATTGGTAATTTTCTCAATTGATCGATAGCAATGTTGAAAATGAAGGAAAATAATGGAAAAGGAAGAAAATAGAGGCCTAATTGATAAAAAGGCTTCTGAGGACTAGTTTGTACCTTTTATCAGTTCAGTTTTGGAGCTCTCATTATTCTCTCTCTCTCACTCACTCTTGGACACTTAGAGTTTTCTTGGAGTGCTTTGGCATTGGATCAAGAAAGGCAAAGGCAAGAGCAAGGAAGGAGCAAGCAAGAAAGAGTAGGATCAAGAAGTTACAACATGATTCTTTGCAGGTATCAATTTGCATGCGTGTTTTCCTTATTAGATTTGACATGCATGGTATTGCATGTGGTTCTTTACTATTATGGCATGGGTTTTGCCAGGTGTGACAATATTTTTCAGCCTAGCCTTGCCATTTCTAGATAGCCATGGTGTGATGGGGTTCTCATGTTTTGGTTGAGCTAGATTGCTAGATGGATTCGAAGCTGAGTGAGGTGGATCTCTGAAATAAATAACACATGACCCAGTGATCCCTGAACCAGACTGTGGATTGCGGTAAAGCTACTGGTCTAGTGATCCATGAACTAGACTATGGGTTGTGGTAAAGGTGAGTATTGTGTACCTCGGTGGGCCTATGAATCCATGTCGGTGAATGATGGGATATATGGTAAAGCATAGAGGTGGTTTCCATTGATTAGGCCTAGGAATCCTTGTCGGTGAATGGCAGGATATTCGGTAAAGCCTAGAGGGTGGGTTCTCAGTTTAGGGACTAGTGATCCCTAGATCGGGTTGTGGATTGCGGTAAAGCCTGAGAGACTAGGAGATAGGAAAATTCCTCATGGTGTAGGTGGAGAAATTTGGTGGCATCCATGCTCTTTTTGGCCTAGTGATTTGGTGGAGATCATGGTAAATGATATTATTACATGTTTATTGTTTTGGCCTAGTGATCTGGTGTGGATTGTGGTAAAGCCTAGTTTCTAATGATGAGGGTGAGGTGGTTTAGCCTTAAGATTCCTTGGTCGGTTCTTTTGGTTTGAGTCCCACATTCATGCTTAGAATATTACATGAGGGTGATTGACTAAAGAGAGACTTGGCTCAACCAATCTATGGTCGGGTGGAACATGGTAGTAACATCTCAGGTTGGTTTTTGCATTCATTAATAAGAGGTTCTTTCCTTGACATCCTATGTGTAAATGTACTAGTTTATATGTGGTTCTATGGCTGATGTATCCTTCATGTTTCTATTGTTATTATACTGGTTATAAGCATGTATTATTACAGTGATGATATATGTCTCTCCTCATGTTTTGATTTGTAAATGAATGAACAATGTATCTATGACCTAATAGATGATAATGAAGCTAATGATATATGGGAACAATGTTTCTTAATGATTCTCAGATAAGTATGAGACCCCTATGTTTAGATCTATTGTTTAAACCTATAGATTACATATTTGTGACATGTTTGATGAAACGCATGTCATGGCTAGTAGGGGTCTTGTCAAGTCCTTGTTCAAGTAATTACATTGGTATCCTTATTTTGTTGTTATTTTTAAGTTCTGAAAGTGTCATTAAGTTTTGGGTAGTGACCTAGGCTCTGGGCTTGAAAAAGTGGTACAAATCCTGGAGTCACAGGTAAAGGTCTAAGGAGAAAATTCCCCAAACACATGCATACCCATGTTGTGGGAGCATCTAGAGTCTCTTGGATGCATGCATGTCCATATCATGGGAGCATCTGAGGGTTTAAGGGCCTAAAAATCTAGTTGGTCTCAGGGGCTAGTTACCTGAGTGGTTGGGATGGCTCATGGTGTTTTATTGCTGATGTGGAAAGCTTGTGTAGTGTGTTTATGTCGATTCCACTTCCTTAAGGTCACCTAGGAGGTTGAATCCCATTATAGTGGCCTATCGTCGCATATTTATGTTGGTTGGCCGGTTACTTGGTTAGATGTGGGACGATGGTTTTATAGAGTGGTATTAGAGCGAGTTATGCTCTCTTTGGGTCATATATGATACCACAAAGTGGTATCAAAGCATGGTTCACCCTTTGGACTGGATGGGCAGTGTGTGTTGGTCATGCATTCATGTCGGTTGCACTTGTGTTAATCATCCTTGTGGTCTATATGATTGTTTCATATGCATGGTGTTGGTCATGGTTGTAGTGGTGTCGCCATGTCAAAGAGAATTTTGTTGTTGTGAAGTGTGTCGTCATGAGTGTATGATTGGTTACATGTTGTTTATGTTTTCGTATTGTCAGTGTACATTGGTATGGTTGTTGTTTTCATGCATGAGGTCATAGTATGTAGTTGATATGGTCATGCATTATGATTGGACTCTAGCTAGAATGATGTTTATGTGTTGATACACATAATTTAAATATGTTGTTATGATTATGTTTGTACATGTATTACATTGATTTGGTTGACCTTGTAGATGATATATACTCCCTGAATTTTGCTTAGATATGTTGGTTTATTGTGATTTGGTTTAACTGACATAGTATGCTTTGCTAGAAAGAGATTAAAAATGACTAGCAAGATGGTAGACTACAAAAATTATCCCTATGAATCATGAGAGTAGCATGGTGTTGGGCACTCTTCTAACTTAGCAGAAACATTTAGAAGCTTGAAGGAAGAAACGAGGAGTTGTAAGGCAGACAATGAAAAAATGATGCAGGCACAAGAGAAACAAGCAAAGTTTAATGCAATACTCCTTCAGAGTTTGTCAGAATTGTAGTGACAGGGGTCACTTCGGATTAGCCATGGGAAGGAGGAAAAAAATAATGGGGAATATGGCAGTAGGTCTCATGGTGGTCACAGGTCGTAAGGAGATGATGAGGTAAGACATGGAAAATTATTGGATACTTCGGATAGGAGAGGTGATGGATACACGTATTATTCTAGTTCTTGTTCTGACAGGCATCATGATCGTCATCATTATCATCCTTATAAGAGGAGTGATAGGGTATACTTGCTATATGAGTTTAAGAAAGAAAATCCACCTACTTTTGATGGAGACTCGAAGAAACCATAAGATGCAAAGGCTTGGATACTTTGGATGAACAAGCTCTTTGAGTTACATGAGTACACAGAAAATATGAAGGCCATAATTTCTATCTTCAGCCTAAAATGTAAAGCAGATATCTCGTGGGAAGATGTGAAGCAGGTCACAGACATCAGGATGGAGGACTTGAGTTGGCATGAATTCAATAGGATTTTCAGGAAGAAGTACTTGTTAGAAAGGTACTACAATAGTAGGGCCATAGAATTCTATGAGCTAAAGATGGGATCAATGACAGATGAAGAGTACATGACTAAGTTCTTGGAGCTATTGAGGTATGTACCATATCTTAAAGATGAGAAGGCTAAAGTTCAACAATTTTTCAGTGGGTTTCCATTAGAATTTAGAAATCAGAATGAGTATGATGAGTTTTGGTCACTTGAGGAAGTTATTTGGAAATTGAAGCATTGCTATGAACAATCAAAGCATAAGAATTAATATTAGAAAGGATGGAAAGGGAAAGATAAAGGTAAATGGCAATCGAAAATAACAAGGCCTCAGAATGCGAAAGAGAATGAAAATGTGGTACCACAAAAGAAGTTCAATGCAGCGAGACAGGGACATGGGTCACAACAACAACATAGAGGTGATGGTACTGGATAGTTGGAGTGTTGGACATGTGGTAAGGAACACCTTAAGAGATATTGTCCATAAAATCAGGGTGGTAGGCCTCATATGTATACTGCATAGGAGGCACATATTGTTGGGGATGTTGGTCAGAGAATTCCTAATATCTATGTAGTGTTGGACAACAGACAGGCATACCATCAGGTATCTATCATTGAGATGGACAATAAGCTTTGTGACCAAGTTGTTTATATTTTGATTGATCCTGGATATAATTATAGTTATATTAGTCCTGACTTGGTGGATAAGTGTGGTTTGAATAAATAAGTGTATCCAGAATCTCAATTAGTGTAGTTGGCTACAGGTACAAAGAAAACAATTCACCATTGGGTAAGATCTTGTGCATTTGAGTTAAATGGTATGCCTACATCAACACATTTGAATCTATTTCCATTGGGATTGTATAACATGCTTTTTGGTATGGATTGGCTATACCTTCACAAGACCAAGGTGGATTGTTATTAAAATCCATTGAGTGCTTGGATGACAATGGGCAACCAAGAGTCTTATAGGGAAAGAAGAAATCCACCTCAGTTAGAATGGTGACAGCTATGCAGGAAAAGCGCAGTCGCAGAAAAGGGTGTGTGTTATTTGCAGTGCATATTTCTAGCGACAAAGGTAAGGAAGTCAAGGATGTAGATTTTTTGATTACGTATCTAGTGCTACAATAGTTTATGGATGTGTTTCCCACAGATATTTCAGAGTTTCCACCTCACAGGGAAGTAGAATTTTCTATTGAGTGGGTGCCAAGGGCAGCATCGAGATCAAAATCACGATACAGGATGAGCACTCCAGAGTTGGTAAAGTTGAACTTGCAATTAAAGGAAATTCTTGACAAGGGATACATTAGGCCAAGTGTATTGCCTTGGGGCACACTGGTATTGTTTGTGAAGAAGAAGGATGGTCTTATGCATTGAATACAAGAAGTTGAACAAATTGACTATCAAGAACAAGTATCCATTTCTAAGGTTTGATGACTTGTTTGATTAGCTAAAGGGAGCAACAATGCTCTCGAAGATTGATCTCAGATCCGAATATCATCAAGTGCGCATTAAAGAGAAGGACATTTGCAAGACAACTTTCTAGACTAGGTATGGGCATTTTGAGTTTGTTGTAGTTCCATTCGGTTTGACTAATTCTCTAGCTACCTTTATGTTCTTTATGGATAGTGTGTTGTGTCTGTATTTGGATAAGTTTTTTATTGTGTTCATTGATGACATATTGGTATATTTTAAAAATGAGGAAGAGCATGTTGAGCATTTGGCAACAGTATTGAGGTTGTTGATAGAGCATCAGTTGTACGCTAAGATTAACAAGTGCAATTTATTTCAGACTGAGGTACAATACTTGGGACGTGTTGTATCCAAGGAGGGGATATCAGTGGATCTAGAGAAGATAAGAGATATCATGGAGTGGGCAGCCCCTAGGAATGTGGATGAGGTGAGATCTTTCATGGGATTGGCACGTTATTACAGGAGGTTCATCAGGAACTTCTCACATATTGCTTATCTTATTACATCATTGCAGATGAAAGGTAAGAAGTTTGAATGGATAGATGAGTGTTAGGCTAGTTTTGAGTAGCTTAAGTAGTTGTTGACACATGATCCAATGTTAAAAATTGCAGATCTGGACAAAGAATTTGTAGTATGTACATATGCTTGCAAAACAGGACTTGGTGGAGTCCTTATGTAGGAAGGACACATAGTGTACTATGAGTCACAAAAACTGAATGAGCATGAGCAGGACTATCAAACGCATAATCTTGAGCTAGAAATGATCATACATGCATTGAAAATGTGGAGGCGCTATCTTCTTGGCAGGAGGTTTTTATCGATGAGTGATCACAGTGGATTGAGGTATCTATTTGACCAGTAGAATATGAATTCTAGGCAAGCTATATGGTTGGCCACGATTAGTGAGTTTGATTTTGAGATCAAATACATCAAAGGAAAGGATAATAGGGTCACAGATAAATCTTAGTAGGTGGATATAGGTAAATCATATAGAAACTATGAGCTGCTATGGGACAGATTTATAGGATAAGATCTTGCAGGCAAATCAATAGGATGAAATTATATGGAGATTGTGCACAAGTTGTAGTAGATTACGGGTACAACTAGCGATACACGTATATGTACAAATGCAGGTTCATAATATGTGTACTATCATCTCACATAAGATGGATTGGTAAGGTTTAGAAGTAGGATATATGTGCTAGACAACAATGAGCTCAAGAAGGTGATCTTGAGGGATTTTCATGCAAAACCATATTCAGGTCACCAAGGCTATCAGAAGACGCTGACAACAGTGAAGAAATTCTATTATTGGCCATATTTGAAGAAGGATGTAACAGAGTTTGTTGCTAGGTGTTTGGATTGTTAGTAGGTGAAGGTAGAGTCTAAGCATCCAGATGGACTGCTACAACCGATTGCAATTCCAGAATGGAAATGGGAGGTAATTTACATGGACTTCATCACACGTTTTCCTAAGACATCTAAACAGCATGATTCCATCATGGTTGTTGTGGATCGGTTGACAAAGGTTGCACACTTCACTCGAGTGAATACTACATATTCATATAGTGATGTGGCACAAGTGTTCATCAAAGATGTGTTTAGATTGCATGGTGTCCCAAGGAATATTGTATCATACAGGGATGTGAATTTCACTTCCAAGTTTTGGAAGGAGCTATTTGCAGGTTTGGGTATAGAGTTGGCCTTCAGTACAACTTATCATCCACAGACAGATGGAAAAATAGAGAGGGTCAAAATGATATTGGAGGATATGCTGAGGATGTACATGATGCAACAACAAAAAATATGGAAGGAGTATCTTCCATTGGTTGAGTTTTCATACAACAATTGTTATCATGAGTCCGTTCGAGGCATTTCATGGGCGGAGTTGTAATACTCCCATTAGTTGGAGTGATCCAATTAATAGGGTGTTGACTGGACCATATATGTTGGTAAACATGGAGTGAGAAATGCAGGTAATTAAGAAGAATCTAAAGGAAACATAGGATAGATAGAAGAGCTATGCAGATAGGAATAGGTTGTTCAAGGAGTTCTAGGTTGGGGAACATGTGTACTTGCGCTTCAAACCAGAGAAGATATCCTTGCGGATTGGATCATGTCCCAAGATGGGACCCTGATTTTGTGGACCTTTCAGGATTATTGAGAGGATTGGGCTAGTAGCCTATCCACTTGCACTACCTCTGACAATGAAAGTCCATGATGTCTTCCATGTGTCATTTCTTAAGAATTATGTTAAAGATGTTAATCAAGCGATTAACTATTCTGTATTGCAAGTGTAGCCATATGGGAGTTCGAACTAGAGCCTTAGTGTATATTTAAGAGAAAGGTTCTCATGCTTTAGAACCAAGCAATTGAGTAAGTTAAAGTGTAGTGGAAGCACTTTGGGCCCGATGAAGCTACATGGGACTTTGGGCCCGATGAAGCTACATGGGAGATGGTGGATCAAATGCGAGCTATGTATCCTTTATTATTTGTTGGATGAGCAGAAGTTTTGGTATATGTTTTTGGTACATATTTTGGTGATGTTTGGTATGTTTACATATGTATGTGGATGTAAATACCGCCATGAGCTAAGTTATAAAGCTCCAATAAGCGGTATGGGTGTTATGTCATTATAGTTTTCATGTTGGTTTTCTTTTCAGCAGGGTGATCATTGTAAATATTGCATCGAGCTACGTTTAAAGCTCCATGGGAAGTATGTTTTCTTTTCAATGGTTTTGCTGAGGTATAGGTGTGGTTGAACACCAAGGACAGTGTCCCCCAAGTGGGAGGGTTCTATAACATCCCTGGTGAACATTCCATGTAATAAAAGTTAATAAAGGCAAAATAATAACCACAGTTGGTGGGACACTTATTCCAAGTTGAATGTTGGGAAAAACATCATACTGTGGGTGTTCATTGGTTTATTATGGCTAAGGAAATTGGCAAAGACAATGGCTAAGGCTTTGGAAAGGAAAAATGGCATTTTTGGCACATTTATTTTTGAAAATAATGGAAATTAGGAGAAAAGGAAGGTGAAAGGTCATGGGTTGCATGTGAGGAGGAAAATGAAGGCAAATAATGGAAAATGAAGAAAATAGAGGCCTAATTGATAAAAAGGCTTTTGAGGATTAATTGATACCTTTTGTCAGTTCAGTTTTGGAGCTCTCTCATTGTTATCTTTCTCTCTCTCACTCTTGGAAAATTAGAGTTTTCTTGGAGCACTTTGGCATTGGATTAAGAAAGGCAAAGAAGGCAAGAGGAAGGTAGGATAAAGCAAGGAAGAACAAGATCAAGTAGTTAAGATAGGATTCTTTGTAGGTATCGATTTGCATGTTTGTTTTCCTTACTAGATTTGGCATGCATGGTATTGCATGTGGTTCTTTACTATTATGGCTTGGGTTTTTCTAGGTGTAACAGTGTTTTTCAGCCTAGCCTTGCCATTTCTGGATAGCCATGGTGTGATGGGGTTCTCATGTTTTGGTTGAGATGGATTGCCGGATAGATTCGAATTTGAGTGAGGTGGATCTCCAAAAGAAAGAACACGTGGCCTATTGATCTCTAAATCAGACTATGGATTGCAGTAAAGCCACTGGCCTAGTGACCCTTGAACCAGGTATTTTGTGCCTTAGTGGACCTAGGAATCCTTACCAGTGAATGGAAGGATATATGGTAAATGCTATAGGTGGTTGCCCTTGATTAGGCATAAGAATCCTTGCTGGTGAATGGAGGGATATATGGTAAATCCTAGAGGGTGGAGTCTTGGTTTAGGACCTAGTGATACCTAGAGCATACTATGGATTGCGGTAAAGCTTGAGAGACTAGGAGATAGGAAAATTCCTCACAGTGTAGGTGGAGAAATATAGTGGCATGCATGCTTATATTGGCCAAGTGATATGGTGGAGATCATGGTAAATCTTGTTATTACATGCTTATTGTTTTGGCCTAATGATCTAGTGTGGATTACGGTAAAGCCTAGTTTCTATTGATGAGGATGAGGTGGCTTAGCCTTGGGCTTCCCTGACTGGTTCTTTTGGTTTGAGTCCCACATTGATGCTTGGAATATGGCATGAAGGTGATTGGTTGAAGAGAGACTTGGCTCAGCCAATCTATGGTTGAGTGGAATGTGGTAGTCCCATCCTTGGTTGGCTTTTGCATTCATTAATAAGAGGTTATTTCCTTGACATCTTATGTGTAAATATATTGGTTTATATGTGGATTTTATGGCTGCTGTATCCTTGATATTTCTGTTGTTATTATGTTGGTTATAATCATGTATTATGACAATGATTATGTATGGCTCTCTTCGTGTTCTTTTTTTAAATGAATGAACAATGTATCTATGACCTAATAGATGATAATGTAGTTAATGATATAAGGGAACAATGCTTCTTAGCAATTCTCAGATAAGTATGAGACCCCTATTCTCAGATATGTTGTTTAAACTTGTAGATTACATATTTGTGACATGTTTGACAAAATTATTGTCATGGCTCTTAGGGGTCCAATCAAGTTCTTGTTCAATTAAATGCAATGGTATCCTTATTCTATTGTTATCTTTTAGTCCTGAAAGTGTCGTTGAGCTCTGGGTAGTGACCTAGGCTTTGGGCTTGAAAAAGTGGCATAAATATTAGAGTCGCAGTCACAGGTCTGAGGAGAAAAGTCCCCGTATGCATGCATACCCATGACGTGGGAGTGACTGGAGTCTCTTGGACGCATGCATGTCCATATCAAGGGAGTGTCTGGGGATTTGAGGGCTTAAAACTTTAGTTGGTCTCAAGGGATGGTTACCTGAGTGGTTGGGATGGTTCCTAGGAGTTTTGTTGCTAATATGGAAGGTCAGTGTGGTGTGTTTATGTTGATTCCACTTCCTTAAGGTCACTAAGATCTTGAATCTCATTATAGTAGCCTCTCATCACATACTTACCTTGGTTGGATGGTTACTTGGGTAGATGTGGGATAAGGGTGTTGCAAATAACAATATAAGGGAACAACAATAACAATAGTGGGGGTTACATGGACACAAAAATAAAAATAAGGAGCTACAATAAACAATAAGGGGGCTACACTAGTATTATATGGACCTAACAAAAACCTAATAAATCCACTTTTTCCAACAAATTAATATCCATTTCATTAAATTTATTCTCTAATTGGGAGGACCTAAATTACAAGTATTCACTTTCTTCATGATTCCTAAATGAGCCTTTAGGAGTTTTAGTTGGTGTGGTAGGTTTCATTGGAGGCATTATGGAAAATAATAATAGTACTTCTCTTTATCATAACTTTTAGTCACCATGGTTAAGAAAGGACTAGACATGGTCAAGAAAGTGTATAGATTTAATGTGATCACTTCTTAAAGGTACATATATGAGCATTGTCATCCATAGATCAATTAAGAAAAAAAAGTTCATAAAGAACTATTGCCAAAACTTATACCTAAGGGCTTCCTTTTGAAAAACCACTAACATTTTTCATATCAATAGTGAGTTTTGGTTAGCGAGAGACTAGGGATATGGACTGTTGAGGAGTGACCATGTACCTCTTAACTATGGTATAATATAAGCAGTTAATGTTTTTCCCCACTATATCATCATCTTTGTATTAATTTCACAATAATGCATTTGATTTCGATTATGCAATAATGTTAATGAGTATTGCAAAGTGTTGGATTTGGTATATTGTTGTTTGTGTCCATATATTCAATGCAGGAAAGAGAGGAGTAAAGATATTTGAAGGAATTTCAAGTTGGATGCAACAAAAATTTGCTTCTCTCAGTAGAATATGTGCCTTATTCCTCCCCTTCATTATTTCCTTATTTGCATGCATGTGTGTGGGTTTGATTGACTATGATCCTTACTTTATACACAAGCCATGGTAGGCTAGTTAGAGTAAAGTAATCTACTCCTATATGTGCAATATCTATGAAAATAAAATTGGCGAATTCGTTGGTGAAGTCCCAGTGAGTGATTTTTCACAGTATTTATTTTAGTATTTTGAAACATTTGTTTACTTTTCTCACTATTATATAGTGTTTACAACTTATGTCTAAATCCCTAGTGACTTAAAACCCAAGATCTAGGTTTTACTCTATTAGTTATCTTCTATAGTTCATATGAGAGCGTTGTTCATCCTAAAAATGCCCTAGTTTTCTCTATGACATAGCATTGTTGGTTTATGAGTGCTCAATTTCTTTCGTAGCAAAGTGTTGAAGCCTTTAACTATGGGTTTTGACACCGTTTCTCCTACAAATTCTTCAGTTTTCTTGCATGATTTCTAGCCTAGTTGTGGTTTCTCTTCATATTTGTATTATTATGTCTTCTTTTTTGTATCAAACTCTTAAATATACCTCCAATAGGTGGATTTTTCTTTCTTCTTTATGGTTTTATAATCCTCTTGGATTTGATTCCTAGTAGAGACATTGGGGGTTAGATACCTTTCTACCATCATCGTTCTCTAACCCTTCACCTTTCTATTTGCTTGTAAGTGACTAAATCACTGAATAATTTATATGAATGCACGCTTGATTTCTATTAGGGTTTTGGTTTTGAGTATGTTTTTTGTGTGTTTCCTTTGGTTTCTTTTTTCTATTTTCTTGCATTTATGGTTATGATATGTGTTGTATATTTGTGTGATTAATGAGAGGGTTGTAAGGATGATTTCATACTTGTGTTTGAAAATATATAAGCTTCTCAAAAATAGGTTTGATAGAAAGGAAATATTGCATAAGCATTTTCTACATAACCTTCTTTGAACACAAGTCAAAACACTATACAAATTGCACTCCATTTACCCTTGACTCAAACAAGAAACGTTAAAATTAACACATAATAAAATCAACCCAAAAATTTTTCTTCTCTCTGGAAACACACCCACAACAAATTAGGTTTTAGGGCCTTGGAATAGGTTGTGAGATAAACTCCACAATGCCACTAAAACAAACATAGAATCATGAGCTAGGGAGGGAAAATCCATTTGCAGTTGCACATTTCCTGGGAAACCCTTCTAACACAAGGGTCAAACACCAAGTCACATTAGGGCTAGCGGAGTGATCTACCCTTCTTTACTTCGTCTTAGTGGCACTAGCATACACATACTTGGGGGACCTCCCTAGGGAGGCTACATACTCGATATCTTGCCTTTAGGTTTAGACCCAACCAAGAATTGTTCCCGGGTAGCTATACATGGCAGCATAAGTGGCCATAATATTAGGGACATTACATGGGTGACAATTAGGGGATTTACTTTCTTTACTTGGGGTAGACATTGGTTATTATTCACTTAGTTCTCTTGGAGGATTCCTACACATAATTAAGGGTACTTGAACTTAGTGTGAGAGTTGTTAGTAGGGTACCAGTGTAATTGTCCCAACCATATCTTCACATCTAACTTGGGCCATGATCAACAAAGGCCCAATTGTTGGAATATCTCTTTTCTCTCTTGTTTTGTGTGCTTGCTCCTTATATTTGATAGGTGTTTGTTGTTTGGTCATGTCTAGTGGCCTTAAGATATTTATTTTATGCATTTGTACACATTTTTTACCACCGCCATGGCATCGTTTAGTTTGCATTTTCATGATTTCCTTGAGGGCATTTTTCCCCACAAGGAGGGTTTTCTTACCTATAGACGTAGACTTAAACCTTCCATCACCGTCACTTAGGGTGATACTCAAGGGTTGAACCTTTTGTTAACAAAGTGGTTTACTAGAGTGTTCCACCTTATCTTCATTCCCATTTCGCTCATACCTCATCACACATCTCCTTAGGTGGGGGTGTAGATTGATTTATATATTTTCATAATCTTTTCCCAAAGTCCATTACGACTGGTACCACATTCATGGAAGAACCTAGTGTGTTCACACCTATTTTTATTGATGATTTCCCCAATAATACTTCTATACCTTCCCCTAAAACCATAGGTCATATCCACATTACATACATTGAGACTACCTTATAATTTTTGAATAATATTATGGGATCCTCCTCCCCTCCATTTAGTACATCCATCATGAGTAGTTTCACATAATTTACCTTTCCCATTCTATTGATCTTTGGCGGAGGTTCTAGTTCAACTATGAGTATAATATACATATCATAAATCATAGGTTTGAACTCCACATTCAAATATCCATCCATGGGACCCATAGTTGGTCCAAGTATATTTGTAGGAAGTTCATTCATACCCAATAGTGGGTTTCCATTTGGTTGAATGATTGTACTCAATTCGTGTCGTTCCCTAGCTCAGTTGGGGGAACTTTTTGTTTTCAGTGGATTCACATCTCTTTAGGGTAGTTAATCATTAGGGGGATATAATTTTCAAGAAACCATGCCATTTCCTTGCAATTTCCAATAGGCCAGGGAAACGATCCCTAATAACACATTTAATACTTGGGGTTCCACCCTTTTTGGTCAAATTTTTGGTCGAGGAGCATCTCCTCTTGGCACACCCTTTGGCCTATGAGATCAACAACCTTTCGTGAGCCTTTTTCCTACTTGGGGCACTAACCTTCATGGTATTTACATGAGAACTAGAATTAACACCTCTGTTGAACCCACTGTAACAACCCTAATTTAAAATATACAAATAATTCATCAATTTATATGGTTAATAATAAATGACCAATTGTTGGGCCACCAAATTAGCATACAATTTGACCCCATTTTCACCTTTATCCTCATTTTTTCACCTCAGTTCATCACATTATCATTATATTTCCATTACCATATGGGTTCATATTTCATTTTCCAAAGTTATTTATTTTATGTATTTAAAGTGAATTTATGATTAAAAGTTAGAAAAATAACATGTATTTGCTTATACCTAAAGGTGGAATGAGTTTGGTGACATGTGTAGGTGATTTGGAAGGTTCCAAGACACTCTTATGTGGCCGCCAAGACTCAAATTCGAATTCTCTTGAAGATTTAAAGGAGATTTGGGATAGGGGTCAAGCATATATCATGGAGAAAAATCATGGATAAAGGAATATGTGTCTCATATTTGTTGTAACCATATGAAGGATTTGTGGATCTAGGAGGGATTAGTGGATATCCATTAATGAGTTAGTTGCTTAAATTTTTGTATATATAGGAGCACCTCCTCCATTCCAAAAGGAGGAATCTTGGAGCATGTATCCAACTTATGATGGAATAAAATAAAGCTTCATTTTACATAATTTTCCATTCTATAATTTTAGATATAAATTGTTTTAATGTAGTATATGGAATAATTTGTCACTTTATTCTTAAGAGAAATGAGCTCACTCTGAAAAGATCAAAGAAACATTTTATTTCATAATAGATCTTATTTCATTTAATTTCCTAGATGTTTGAGGATTTGTTTGTGATTGATGAATGGGTTTTAAATTAAAATCTTATCAACATATGAGGGGACAACCAAGGGTCTAAGTTAGGCTCTCTCTCTATTTGATTTGCATGATAATTGAAATCATTCTTTTTCTTTTAAGTTTCAAGTTATTTCATTTCTTATGCTTATGAATGAATCTTAGTTTAGTTTGGGTCAGTATACGAGGGAACAATCAAGGGACTAAGTTAGTCTCTCTCTCTCTATTTGAATTTGAAAAACAATTAAAATTCATTCTCTTGTCTTTATTTCAAGTTTCTGGTTTTATGTAATCAATGATTTCTTTTCAATCTATAATACTTTAGGGAAGGGTAACCAGGACCTCCTCAATTAAGAGCCTCTTCCCTTGCATATTATATTGAATTAGAAATCATTTAGTTAGACATAGAGTTAGCTGCATACTCCTGCATATATTTTGCTCGCATCATCACAAGCTTACGAGTATCCCTGGTTGATAATTTAATGAAAACAATTTAAGCAATTGAATTGCCCAACATTTTGGTGCCATTTCCGGGGATGGTGCTAAGGGATTAGGCATTAGAAATTTAATTCAGTACTAATATTTTTCTTTGGAAAAACTAACTCTTGTTGAAAGGATGACTTGGTAACATGGGGAACTGTACATAGGAGTTAGCTTTGAATCTCATTTTTAGCTGCATATATAAATCATGATAAATAGGATGCATAAATTTCAATCAATCTTTTCACTATAAGAGTTTCGAACTAATCCATTTATGGACAGGAGATCTAGAATGATATTCAAGAATTTGGAGGAGAAACAAGAAAATGAGGACTACATTGAAGATTGGTTTCAAAAGATGACTAGGCCACAACATTCTTCCATTCTTCAACGAATCCTAGCATTTAATCCAAATGTGCAATTGATCTTTCATATCCTTGTAAACATTCATGTATATTTTTCACATTTGGATGTGAGCATACTAGATATTTTGATCTGTAAATGGCTTCATTGGAAATACTCCTACACTTAAAAACAAAAAATATCTCGTTCCCAAAATATAATAGTATAGAATAAGAAAATAAAACCAAGCTTGGAGAGTTTTTTTAAGTTTTTTTTATTTTCAAATTTGATTTCATTTTCTTAGAGCTTTTGGTGGTGCAGTAAGAGCCACCTCATTCACTAATCATTGGCAAGAAAGTCTACAATAAAAGGGATATTTATGAAAGAGGAAAACAAGTGGAGTTTAGAAAGTTAAAATTTGAGGTTTGAAATCAAATTATTCTTATATTTCTTTTCAAATTTCAGTTTTCAATTACATAAAGAATTCATAAGGATGCTCTTCTCCTATTCTTTGTGTGACCTAGAGGATCAGAAAAAGGATTTCATTTTAGTATATCTTTTTGTAATTTTAAAAATAATAAAATAATAAAAACACAAAAACGAAAATGAGAATAAAGTAAACAAATAAAAATTCATGGAAGTCAAAGAAACAAATTGTTGCAAATGTTATGTGTGATTTTGAAAAAATGAAAGATAGTTGTGCATTGTCTTGATTTAAAAAAGAAAAAGAACGAATTTCACCCAGTAGTTAACTGAGCAGGGGCCAAATTCGCAAAGGTTAAATACGTCATTTTTAAAATGCATTTTGTTACCAAATGAAAATGAAACTAAAAAAAATAAAACATGGGTTTTTCTTAGAATGGGTGAATTATGTTTAGATAGAATATTTTTGCAAAATTCATAACCATTTGAGAGATTTTCAAGTTTCTCTGGAGTGTTATTTCTGAGGTGGCATGAAAAAAATGGGTTTTTCAATTAAATGCAGCTAGCAGCCAAGGCCACGACCATCCATTGGCTCAGCCACAGAGCCATGGCTAGCCACCTAGTAGTGTTTCCAAGCTGCAGAGAAAAAAATCAATCAATAAATTTTAAAAAAATGATAAAAAAATTTAATAATAAAATAACAAAAAAAAATTATTAAATATTAAAAAAAAATCTTACTACAAAGATGAGATTTCTCCATGCTACAACCTACAACAAATTATTATAATAGATGATATATTATCATGATATAAACATAAATAAATAATATATAAAAAATCATAAACATTTCCCAAGATTTTATAGAATAAAAATTGGTTAAAGAATCCACTTTTTAGGCAAAAATGATGAGTTCAAAATATATAAAAAATAATTTGGCAAATATTTTAGAATTCCATTTTTCTAAAAGTCTTTGAAATGATGAATTCAAAAGATATGAAAAATAGTTTGGCAAATATTTTGGAATTTCATTTTCGTAAGAATCTTGGAAAGGATGAATTCAAAAGATATGAAAAATGATTTGGCAAATATTTTTGAATTGTATTTCCTAAAAATCTTGGATTTAGATTGGCCACTTGTCAAGTTATAGTTTCAATTTTCATTTTAGAATAATTAAAATTTCCAAAATTCCATTAAATTCATAAATGTGACTTGTGATTTATTTGTAGGTCATTACATAATGGAGGTCATGAGTTCAAATTTTGTAAGAATTGAAATTTGTTAATTATTCTTCAATTTTGACGCAACATTAATTAAACAACAATTTTGCCACCACATGGCAGCATAACATTGACCAATATTGCACATCCATTGCCACATCATCACTCAACATGTCACATCATCCATTTACCATGTCACCCACTGCCACATCACTATTATACAGTCACCCTCCATCTGACAGCTCATTTTTCAACACTGAAAATGGATCAAGAAGAAGAACGATAAGGGTGCTTCATCTACAGGATTATTGGTTTACAAATTACCTTGAAGAGAATCTTGTAGATGGAAGATTAAATCCTGTATACATGCATTTTCATTTCATAAAGCATTTTTATATGATCATATTTCTTTGAGTCTTGCAGGTATGGAAGCCAATGATATCACAAACTGGAAAATTTTATGTCATGGCTCAGCCAAGGAAATTTTATGGGTGCAATCCTGCAACTGAGAAACCTTATGAAATCTTCACTGTTTCACCCAAATTTCAAATAAGCACAACTTTCTCATAAGACACCAGATTTCGACGATTCAAGCGTCGTTGGAAAGATCTCGACGAGATCTACAGAATGAGAAATATATCATCAGAATTTGAAATAGTTAAAAAAAAAAAAAATTCTGAAAAGATATAATAGGTAAAATGAGGCACTAGTTTCGACACAAGTATAAATTCTTCCGATTTTTCTTTCATGAATTTGTTTTATTAGTACCAATTCTCAGTTTCTTCTTGTAAATGTCATAAATAGAGAGATTGATCACCTCTCTATTATGATAAACTTGCATTTCATTGCAAAAAAAGTACTAGGTTTTTGCAAGTTCGAGGAAGATAAACAAATGACCACAAGCAAACAATGTCTTTTAAAGACCCCATTTCAAGCATGAGGACATGCTTTTGGGTAAGAAAAGGGGGAGAATGTCATCATATCTATCAAATCATTGAAAATCCTCTCAAAGACCACATTACTTTCACAAGAAAATGATCAAAGCAGCAACAAAGATGAAACATCAATGCATGAGCACATGATGTCAGATCAGATCCATCACTTGCAAGCTTTTCAGATGTCAGTGTCTCCATTGCATCCATGATTCTTCATTCAATAAACATTTGCCTCATTTCCCTTTACATTCGCCATTATATTTCTACTCCTTTTTCAGTAAATAAAAACTTCATTGCATTCCCACTTCTTTAGTTAATAAATTTTCCATTCCATTTTCATTTTCATGTTTTCAAATAAAACCTTTATCCATTGTTCATTTTCCTTCACAACCGTTTTCCTGCCTCACTTTCACTAACCTGTAACTCATCAATAAAAACATTCAGCTCCTCTACAAAGCTGATTCATACCATTTCCTTTTCATTTTTCCAAATAAACCTTGATCCACTACAAAATTTCTCATCCATAATCCAAATAGACCTTGATCCACTGCAAAATTTCTCATCCATAATTCTTCAAAATTATTGTTTCATGCTCAAGTTAGATGATGGAGGATTCCTTAAGGCCTCCCTTCAAACAAGTCTTGGCATGTCGACATCAGCACATTATCTAGGTTCAAGGCTAGAGTCCTTAGTAGTACCTTGAGGCTTGTATGCCTTAATGACAGGCTCTCTTGCCAGCAATCATGGGAATACACCAATGTCCCTTGATCGTTGGATCTTGCAAGTGGCTCGACATCAGCTCATCTATTCTCCCTTTGCAAGATGTACTTAGGTACCTTGGCACTCATTGACATTAATGGTGAGTTGCCTCACATTGGTTAACGACATGCATCCATGGTCGGTAATCTAATGACTTCTCTTCATGCTCGTCATCGACACATTTATTCACATGATTAGAATTGTACCATTGGGTGTTGTAATGATTGAATACTACATCATTTTAGAAGTTTGCAACAGATCAATTTGTTATAGCAGCAATAAAGATTCAAACCTTGTCATCAACAAAAAGAACACAGAAGAAGATCCAAATTCCTTTGTTTACATACTCCATGATCCAACAGCATCAACAACCACACTCTTCAGTTTCCACAACTCATGTACATTGAGGGTAAGTGAAGGCATGTGTTTTTCTAATCTTTAGTCATGCAATTCCTTAAAATGCTTAAAATTGTAACTTTGGAAAGTTCCTCACTTCCTTTTTCACATTGTCATATCTCTAGTTGGAAGGGGAATTCATGTGTTATATACCTAGGGGGGGTAATATGGGGTATCGAGGGAGGTACCCAAGGTAATACCATAGGCCCCTTACATTATTATTAACTACTTGTGGTCCCTTACATGACATGGGTTAACCACCTTATTTATTACTATGGCCCATCCCATTATTACATTATTACCTTGGGTACCTCCCTCGGTACCCCATATTACCCCCCCTAGGTATATAACATCATGTTCATGCCTCATATTCACATTTCATGATATATCACCTTTCATATGTCATATACGTCTTTTATACACATGCCATCCTAACCAACATACTTTTCCAAACAACTACCATTGCATTATGATTCAAAACGTTACATTTTTTGCAAACGATGATCGTAGAATGAATGATTGATTAAATGTTTTCAAAGTCTTTTGATGCAACACAAAAATAACAAAAGTATTGTTACACAAGAACCAATACTAATAAGAATTGGTTGCCACACAAGAACCAACCAAAGTAATATGTTGCAATCAAATATTTTTCAAAAGGACACTTTGCAAAAGGAACAAAGTATGCGAAGATGAAAGAAGAATTAACATCAGCCAAAGTTCATATAAAAGGAAGACAATTCAAAAGATCAAATCATGATTAAAGTGAATCAATGCAATAGATTGCATGAGAACATGCCATAACTTAAGTTGGGGGGTATGTTGGGCTGCCAAATTAGCATATAATTTGACACCATTTTCACCTTTACCCTCATTTTGTCACCTCATTTCATCACATTATCATTATATTTACATTACCATGTGGGTTCATATTTTCATTTTCCAAAGTTATTTATTTTATATATTTAAAGTGAATTTATGATTAAAAGTTATAAAAATAATATGTATTTGCTTATACCTAAAGGTGGAATGAGTTTGGTGAAATGTGTAGGTGATTTGGAAGGTTCCAAGACACTCTTATGTGGCCTCCAAGACTTAAATTCGAATTCTCTTGAAGATTTAAAGGAGATTTGGGATAGGGGTCAAGCATATATCATGGAGAAAAATCATGGATAAAGGAATATGTGTCTCATATTTGTTGTAACCATATGAAGGATTTGTGGATCTAGGAGGGATTAGTGGATATTCATTAATGAATTAGTTGCTTAAATTTTTGTATAAATAGGAGCACCTCCTCCATTCCAAAAGGAGGACTCTTCGAGCATGTATCCAACTTATGATGGAATAGAATAAAGCTTCATTTTACATAAATTTCCATTCTATAGTTTTAGATATAAATTGTCTTAATGTAGTATATGGAATAATTTGTCACTTTGTTCTTAAGAGAATTGAGCTCACTCTGAAAAGATCAAAAAAACATTTTATTTCATAATAGATCTTATTTCATTTAATTGCCTAGATGTTTGAGGATTTGTTTGTGATTGATGCATGGGTTTTAAATTAAAATCTTATCAGCATATGAGGGGACAACCAAGGGTCTAAGTTAGGCTCTCTCTCTCTATTTGATTTGCATGATAATTGAAATTCATTCTTTTACTTTTAAGTTTCAAGTTATTTCATTTCTTATGCTTATGAATGAATCTTAGTTTAGTTTGGATCAGTATACGAGTGGACAATCAAGGGACTCAATCTCTCTCTCTATTTGAATCTGAACAACATTTGAATCTGAACAACAATTAGAATTTATTCTCTTGTCCTTATTTCAAGTTTATGGTTTTATGTAATCAATGATTTCTTTTCAATCTATAATACTGTAGGGAAGGACAACCAAGACCTCCTCAATTAGGAGCCTCTTCCCTTGCATATTATATTGAATTAGAAATCATTTAGTTAGACATAGAGTTAGCTGCCTACTCCTGCATATATTTTGCTAGCATCATCACAAGCTTACGAATATCCCTAGTTGATAATTTAATGAAAGCAATTTAAACAATTGAATTGCCCAAAACCAACTATTCAACTACTTAACATATAATTTTAAAAACATGACTTACCTGTATCGATGATATTCCTTAGTTGTTCTTTTGGAGTTGAATTCTCTTTGAAATTTTCTAGCTGCAACAACGTTTTTGGGGATGACTCTCCTCCCAACTGTAGGTTCAAGGGCACATAATATTTCTACAGCTGGCCACCCCCGAGTCTTCAATCAACGTATTATTGTCAGTGAATCCTTTGTTTCACAACACTTTTCTTTCAAGAGAATGGATGAAGGAATGTTGATCTCATCTTTCTCGTCATCCATTAAATAGACCAAACAATGGAAAGGGGTCCGCATGCACACATTTTGTGTGTCAGCATGCAACTTTTATTTCTTTATTTTAAGTTTTACTTAGTTTAATATTTCTCTTAATTTAATTCTTTCTTATTCTATTCCTTTTTACTTTTTGTTAACTTTACTTATTTTTACTATTTTTATAGTTTACTATTATATATATTTCTTTAGAATTTCAGTATTATTATTTACTATTATTATATTCTCTTCATTATTTATTATTTATTTACTATTATTATCTTCTTTTATTATTTATTATTTATTTACTATTTTTCTAATATTTATTATATTATTTATTATTTATTACTTTTATTATTATTAGGGGACATTACATACTCCCCCTCTTTAGGGAACTTCGT
The DNA here is from genome assembly GCA_000404065.3 of Pinus taeda. Lineage (NCBI taxonomy): Eukaryota > Viridiplantae > Streptophyta > Pinopsida > Pinales > Pinaceae > Pinus > Pinus taeda. Next base: position 32,546 of record APFE030452946.1, on the reverse strand, counting down.
CTTGAAGTTAAGTTGAATCATTTAACATTTTATTTATTTATTTATTTATTACTTCATGTTTTCCCTACACCCTCTTCTAAACTAGTATAACCAGCAGGCATCGAAAGTATCGACACGACATAGGAATCCCAAGGTATATTTGTCCTTTTCCCACTTTCGGAACTAGTCATAACCCTTATTGGTCTGTACCATAGCCCAAGGCTGGCCCCAAGGCTCGCACCCGACTCATACATCATCTGTCCCAAGGCAGGCATCTGATCCTAGTACTCAATGACTCCGGGCATCTCACAAGGATGGTCCACTCCCTCCACACTCACTAAGGCACACATCCCCAAACGTTGAAGTCCTTACACCCCCACTAGACTTTGGCATCCCAATCCAATATCAGGCACTTGGCCTCCTCAAGATGGCTCTATAACCCCTCAAGAGCTATCCATCAAGAGTTATACAAGACAAAGGAACCATTTACATATGTAGTGTTGATTGAGTATGTCCCCAATCCATATGGTGTTACATATTCTCCCTCCCAGGTATGGACTCCTACGAGATCATCAAATAAACCGGCACTCTCGGCCCATTTGTGGATTTCTTGTCAATCACCACATCTCAACATACATCCAATGCATTAGTTATAGTCATAGTATCATAGAAATAATCCACCATACCAACCCTTTCATGCCATCATGATAACATAACATCATTGTTAGTCACCACGTGCTTCACCTAATGAAATACCATCATAAGTTATAACAAAGACATATCTATATCAAAGATATATCATGACATCACAAAATAAATGAACCACATGTCAATATACATTATATTGTAATGTCATAATCCCTATGCATATCATATCCATCATTATTATAGAAAACTAAATGAATAAGAACCACATGTGCATCATTATCCTCATACCATCATATCATGAAACATCATCAATATGAGAATCATCTCAATACTTATCAAATATAAAATAATAAACTATAAACATTCTTACCATGATTCATGAGAAAAATCAATTTCATTTGTTTGTATAAACATTGAATACCAACTATGAACTAAGATTATTAAACATCCATTTAGGATCTATGTTATCTCATCAATACTATTAGTGTCATGTTTTCATCAAGATATCAATTAGTTTACAATAATCATTTCTTGTTCTTTCTATTAGGAAGTTGGCCATTTACATCGTAGTTATAATCATCTAAGTAAATCATTAAATTTCAAATGAGTCTCATCATCTTGAACCTTAATCTCTTGTCAGATATTCTTCCTTCCCCAAGGAAATTTTAGTGAAATTCATTGTTAAGATATTATTGTTTGTACCATCATTTAAATCATCAATATCAAATTAAAATTCCATGATCACTATACATATTGTGCTTATCCAAATGAGACACATACACGAGGTCATACTTATTTAAGTCTTATGTTATGCTTAATCCACCCGCATGAGGGATTGCTATCCCGTAGTGATTTATCCAATCACTCGCATAATTTCCATTGTTCATCTTAATAAATTTTCTTATCTCATCAAGTTCCCACTTGATTTATTTATTGTAAATTAACCCATCTTCAAGTTGGACTAGGGATACTTCCACCTTAATTTCCACTCGTTAAATATTTAGTTTAGAATTTGAAATGCTTGGAACCACTACCACCATTATCATCCATGAATGATTTGGTATGTTCAATGTGTTTGGAAATAACTTCTTTCAATACTAATGACACACATCAGTAAGTTGTCCAAGTACACCCTCTATTAGTTGATTCTCACTTTTTCTGCCAATTTATGTATAATCATTCTCAGAGCCTCATTATAGAATTTCCAATAGTATTTATTCCCATTGTTTTCTCATTAATTTCCATAATGCCTTTCTTTTTCCAAAAGTTAGACAATCATTATCCTTGAAATAATTTCCCATTTTATCACAAGTGCTCAAAACTTCCTACCTTGACACAATTCTATAATTAAACTGAAACACTAAATTAAAAGATATACTTTTAAAATTATAACAACTAAATTTAAAATAAATACAATCGTTTTCCTCATTTATTTAGTTAAGTAAATAAGTAAATGCCTACCTATTGAAGTGCCTATAATTGAAACATAATGAGCGGGCCATGGGATGAAGGTTGTATTGCATTGATTGTTGATTGAGCGTTGAATGTTAAGTTGTGCTACTATATTGATTTAATAATATTTGTAAGATGTGGCAGCCTTGGCATGGCCAGTGGAGACCTTGGCAATTAACAACGTGTTGTTGTGTTCGATTTACATAAAGGACAATAATTCAACTATCTTTTTGTTAAAAAGAAAATGTCGTGTTTGCCTTTAAAAGATTAAATAATTACTAAAAAGACAAAGTGATTTGAAAATAAAGTTTCCTTGCATACATTATTTATAAATGAAAAATATCATTAACAAAATTTAAAAATTAAAATAACCATAACTCAAATTCACATTCTAAATATAATTTTTCAACTGCTAGTAATTAATGTATATGAAATAAAAAATAACTTACCAAATTTCTCTCTAACACTTATATACTTAATTAACACACTTATAATGTCACATAAAATAATTAAAATTTGAGTTTTGTATTTATCATTTTTTTTTATCACCATTTTATTAATCAATAATATATATATAATTCCCTGATCGAGGTGCATAGAGTAATGGGAGACAAATGGAATAAGAGGAGAGGTGGAAGGAGGGCAGGATAACCAGCAAATGGAGAAAGAAAACAAGAGACGGCTAGGGTAGCTGAAAATTGTAAAGATATGATGGAGGATATTAAATGGAGGGGAAGTGGGCGCCTTGACTGAGGATTTAACACGAAGGAAGGCAAGGAGGACATGGAAAAGAGGCAAGTGGAGTGTGCCTCGGTACTGAGAATAGGTAGCTGGGTGAGCAGTTGGGAAAGAAAGGTGGCAATGCCACTGAGGGAATGCATGCAGCACACTGAGAGAGAATGAGCGGATGGAGAAGCTGGTGAACGCTGAGAGAAGGGATGCGACGACCAGCAACTGGAATGTGTTAGCAACAATCGGTATGTAACCAAAGCTCCCCTCTGTGTTGATATGGTAACAATGTCGGGCAATTGGAGGAGAGTTTGGAAAATAAGGAGAGAGGTGTTGAATGAAATCAGAAAATGTTGGTTATGTGTTAAGAAAATAATGTCTGGTCTCTCAGCAGTGGAAAGAAATGAATTTTTTTGTGAATTCAAGTATAATTTCCTGTTAATATTGCATGGGTCTGACTTGATAGTATTCCTCGAAGGGTGGGGCAGTAAAAACGAGCCTTGTGAGGGGCCCAAATGGTCCTGAGTTAAAAAAAGATTGTCTGGTTTCTTAGCCGTGGAAAGTAATGGAAAATTTTGTGTATACAAGTATTATTTCTTGTTGATAGTGTTTGGGTATAACTGAATGGTATTCTTGGATGGATGGGGGTGGGGGGGAATATGAGACCTATGAGAGCCCTGGAAAGAAGACAGAACCTGGGGCAAAAATAAGGATACTTGTCATTAGGAATAGCTGCAGAACTAAGCCGAAAAAATGCTTTGAATCCTCTGCGAGATTTCGAGGGGAGTTGTTGCCTCCTGGAACAGGGAGGGGGGAGAGTTAGGAAGCGAAATTGGCAAAAATGCTTGGTGAGGATAGTCTGGCATCAGGTGGGATACTCACACCACTGGGACAGGAAAAAGGTCAAATGGGTTAGGGAAGGGACAATTCCATACCAAAATGGATTTGCAAGGTCGAAGGAAGAGAAATCAATGAGGACATTGGTTAGTGATGGCATTCTAGGGAAGTTACAGCCTCGAAAAGCTAAGAGAGGGTTCGTCCCTATGGCAGAATGGCTAAGAAAAGTCACCTCCCCTGAAGTCAGTAAGATAACCCCTAGCCCGCTAGATCATAAGAGAGGAGGGGGACACCTATGGAGAACCTGGGGAATGTGAATGAGGGAGGCATAGCACTGAGGTGAGAGGAAATAACTCAGTGGTTGCAATATGGGGGTGATTGGGCATCTGAGAAGAAAATTGGAAGTGATAATGTTGAAACTCAAATAAAAAAGAATGGAAGATTAAAATTATTACTGGTTTTAATGATTTATTACTGGTTCACATTACAGGTAGTATTAATTTCAGTGCTCTTCAGTCTTTGAAGCTCCGGCGACTGAAACAGGTAAGGCTACAGGAGAGTAGGAGTTGTAGGAAACAAAAGCAGGAAAATATAGTAAAAGAAGGAGGGCAACAGGGATGAAAAGTTGGCAGAAGAGCAAGAAAGAAGATAGACCAGAAAATGAAGGGCTCAGAGGCATTAGCGAGCAAACCACAGAGAAAAAGGGGAAGAAGAATGGGAGAGGAGAGCATGCAGAATTTAATGCATGCCTACCATGTAGGAACCCCAATAGAAGTAAAGGTAGTAATAACATCATGGGAAGCAGAGTTAAACACCAATGTGGAAAATGAAGAAATCCCAATAACACATTGAGAGCCAATAATTAATGACATGGGCCATACTTGAGGTTGCCAAACTCTGTTCAGGTAGACCATACAACAATATTGGGTAATGAAAAACCTCATGGCCAGGGCAATGAAAACTTATAAGGATAGAGAAGAGCTAGAGGGGGACAAGCAAGAGGAACCAAGCTTAAAAGATATCCAGAAGGAAATCCAGTCAGTGCAAATGCAACAATATCACCAAAACCTCTGCTTAAAAAGAATGGAAAAGCAGATCCAGACATTGTTTCAGAGTGAAGTGTCTGGGTCAAGTACGAAAGACTCGACTCTAGTAGAATCATCAGATGACTGAAGCAGAGAGACAAACAATTAAATTTTGTTATTATGTCGAATAACATTTACTTTACAAACATTAAGTATATAGTAGATATAGCAACAAACATAGCCAAGATTATAAGAATCAAATTGTTTAAATTTTGGACAACTTTTGATGTTGATCGGTGGCCAACAAACCTGGTTTCCTACAAGTTGAGGTCACCAAACATATTTTGATAGACATATCTTACTACATGCTTATAGAAAATTAATAGAGAAAAAAAATACTACCAAACTTAAAAAAATAAAAATATATATTATAATTACTGATATAAAATCATTTCATATTCTTATATTCCTATTTAAACTTAACAATTTATATATAACTAACACTTTCTATATTAAAAAGATAGAAACAATAAAATAATTCCCATCTAGCAAATAAAACTTTATATTCCTATGTATTAGTTCTCTTAAGTGTAACTAAAAGACCACCTTGCATGAATTTCTGGGTTGTATGTTTTGACCACTAAAAAAATTCACTGGTAGTTCAAGGGATAAAGCCTTCACAGTCTCGAGTTTTAGGCATTTAATAATTTTGGATAGGGTTTTCTTTTTTTAACGGGTGAGCTAGCGGGGTTTGACCCCGTAACTACTAGAACCACAACAAATTGTAACCATGACAAAACAAATTGTACGCTGAATTTAAAAGGAGAGTGCTGCATTTTATTGTTTTTGGAAATCAAGGTTGGAAACTTTTGGAAATCAAAGCAATAATTACATACAATAAATGGCTATGTAATTGTCAGATCGGCATATGGATTACTGTGTTTGACGATTTTTCACAACCCCAAAATTAAATATATTTTAAAGAAATTAATATAAATTAACGATACTCATCTGATTAACACTATTAATGGTGCATTAATTTAATCCATTATAAATATTTGATTTAAAAGTTAATACTATTACTTAATAATACCTATTTATAATATCCACATAATTAACGTCCATATATTATTTATAATATTATTATTAAAATAATTAACATGCATCTAGGATAATTTTTAAATAATATCCCCTAATACCTATTCCCTTATTAATAGGTTTATTTTATTTTTTTTAAATATTCAAAATAAATTTATTAATTCTTATTATTTCTAATTCAATAATAACAAAAGTTGGTTATAAATTTGTCTAATCAATCAGTAAAATCATAGATAGTTTTAACAAAATTAATAATCCACTTGTACATCTAGATCTTAACTAAAATTGTATGTTAAGATTCATAGGCCTCAGGGTTGCAACTTTGTTATGATATTATATGTAACAACCCCGATTTAAAATATACAAATAATTCATCAATTTATATGATTAATAATTAACAACTAATTATTCAACTATTTAACACAGAATTTTCTAAAACGCGAGTAGAGACGACTTACATGTATCGACAGTATTCCTTACTTGTGCTTTTGGAATTGAGTTCTCTTTGAATTCTGCTAACCACAACAAAGATTTTGGGGACAAATCTCCACCCAACCGTAGGCTTAGTTGCACATAATAATTCTACAGCTGGTCACCCCTGAGTCTTAATCAATGTACTACTTCTCGGGAATCCTTTGTCTCACAACACTTTTCTCCCAAGAGAATGGATGAAAAAATGATGATCTCATCTTCCTCATTGTCCATTAAATAGATCAAACAATAGAAATGAGTCTGCATGCACACATTCCATGTGTCAACATGCAACTTTTATTTCTTTATTTTAAGTTTTACTTAATTTAATTCTTTCTTATTTTATTCCTTTTTTTTGGTTAACTTTTATATATATATAATCTAATATTATTTACTATTTTATTTAATTTTTATAATTAAATATATTCTCTTCATTATTATATTTATTTACTATTATATCTTTTTTTATTTTTTATTATTTATTTACCATTATTATATTTTATTTATGTTTATTATTTATTTACTTAATAATTTTTTTAATATTATATTATTTTATTTATTATTATTAGAACATGACACCCACCTCCTTGAGTCAAACCACCACTGGAAACTATGGTATGGGCAGAAAACCACCTCCACCTAGGTAGCATGGGGACACCTACCCCCTAGGCATTGTTCAACTCACCCTTCTTTGTAACCCTTTCACTTTTTGATCCTTCAAAGCTACTGAATGATTCCAAAAAGCATAATATTTCATGGCCCTCAATCCCACCTAAACTACCAGCAGACATACCTAAGTTCAATGGTAAACTTGGAGAAAACCTTACAACTCACATTGCCACTTATCAGTTATGTTGTTCTTCCAACTCTTTCATGGATGATAGCATTAAGTTGTGTATTTTCCAACAAAATTTATTAGTGTTGTTTCTAAATTGCATTGATCTAGAGAAGATCACTTATGATAGCTTCATGTCTTTAGCCCATGCCTTTGTTAACTATTATCAACTACCTATTAGGTAAGATAATGGAACTAATATACTCACTAAATTTAGTTAGGGCTCCTCCACCCACATTTATGATCATATTCATCAGTGGAGAAGAAGATGAAGTCTATTTTGAACCAAGTTTCCTGATGAATTGTTGTGTGTGTGGTTTACCAAGCCCCTCTTTCCTAGCATTACTGAAGATTTTTATAAGGTAGGATTCTAAAGCAAGTAACAAGCCATTATGTGTGTCCATCAATCACACCTAATTTATTCTCAAACAAGAACTCTATATGAGGTCATTTCTAATGCTCCTCGGTCATCGAATGGTGTATTGAATAACAATCCTAGAACCTATGTTGATGGTGTAGCGGGCTTCATATCCTTAGGAAACCTAAGCTAGCTAGCCACACATATGGGACAAATTAACATCTCTTCTAGTGCCTTGGGTACTGTTGTCACTTTTTTTGGCACCCGTAGCATAAGTGCTTTGGGAGACATAGAAAGCTTCCTAGAGACAACCTCTGGTTTTATTGTAGACAAGTTCCTAGGACATCTTAGATAGAGAAGTGCTTTGGAAGATTATAAGTGAGGGGTTTCGGCAACACTCCAATTGTCATGAAGTTTAAAAAGATAATAAAATGGGGGCTTGGTTCAATCAGCCTTCATGAAGGTAAACTCAAGCTAATACATGGATCCAAATGTTCCGGGGGTAAATCGGGCCAACCTCAAAGAGGAATGTCTGGTTCTGGTGGCCGGCACACAATAATGAGCAGCTTCATATTGAAGTTGTAGTAAAGGTGAAGAGTAGGAGAGAAATGAGAGAAATAGATGCATGGCGCTGTAAACAAAATAGAATCCTAAGCAACAATGGTTTGGCAAAGGTATGGAAGATTGAAGAGGTGAAATGGTAGAAATAGTGGAGTTGTTATTAAGGTTTCATGCCAGATACCTCATGGGTACCTTTATTGCCAAACAACATGGGTAAATCTATGCTTATACAAGTACTGCAGGTTAACCGAATAATGCAAGTGAATTTGTTTCCACATAGGTATTATAGGGTATAAACTAACAGAGGTAACTCTATCTTATACACATGTACTATTTGCTATTTAGCAGCCTAGATAAATCCATGAATCAAAGAGAAACCAACATCTTGATTACACTATTTCAAAGGGAAAAAAATATACATGAAGTAATAAACAAAAGAGGAAACATATTGCACATTGCTTTGATAGGAATCAATAGAATAGTTTCATTAATCCTCGAGTCTGAATGCCCAGTCCATTACATTTAGCATGTATATTGCTCTAGTCCCTCATGAACAAGCAATTAGAACCAAAATGGAACCAAATAATTTGGACCACTGCAGGTGCAGAATTATAGAACCTCTAATAAGTGTTTCTTCCCCCTATTTATAAGAAGAGGGGGAGCTCTGAATTAACATTTACAAAATATCTCAGCCAAGGGCCAGTTGTTGTATTGACTAGATGCCTTGGTTTGTGATAGCTCTACCGCCCAAGATGATTATCAAGGATCCAATTCCTTTCTTGAAAATACACAAAAATTATAGAATAAACAGAAATTATAGTAAAAGAGAAACAAGGAAACTGAATGATGATGGAGGAAGATGTCCTTCTACTATTCCTGTGAAGGCCCTTGATCAGGCCACGTCTTTACCATGATGCATTTCCTATTGTTCGGCTGGTTCCTGTTGCTTTCGCCTTAACTGGACAACTTCTCCACTCTCTATAGTTGGTAGCGATCGATTATTTTTCTTGTCACAGAGAAACAACAAAGTTTGTCTAGGTAGTCCTTTGCATTTAGGATTGAGTGGAGCTCCACACTAAGGCATTAAGTCTTCCTGAGTCCCCATACCTTCATTTACTCTTCGGAGATGTGGAACAAAACAATCGAATTCATTTATGAGGCCATTGTTGTCCTGGGTTTCTTGTTGCAAGGGATTCTACAGGATTATCCCATGTCGATCTGCCACTGATCCATACCTCTATTCAAAGTCTTAGCTACTGACCCATCTGCCTTTAAAGCTCTATACCACGCTATCAAAACCTTACCGCGTCGGGAATTTTATTCTAGATGACGTTACAAAGATATAGTCCAAATGCTTCTTAGGCCCCCTTTAGTTTATCCCCTTTCAGTATTTATTCATGATAGGACTAGAGGCTATAACTAGGTGCTTATCCCTAAGGCACTAGGTCCTTTGGACTCCTGTTTGGGCAACCTTTTTCCCTTTATAAGTTCTTTATGTTGGGTTTCCTTAAGTCTTCATAACCGTGTGCCCTTTATCAGAGCTCCTTTCTTGGCAGATCGCAATCAGGATTTTTAGTCGGGACTTTTACATTAGGGCCGCGATGTACTTGCAATATCTGATTACGATAGTCCTTTAGCGCTCGACCCTTGGTTCCTCAAATATTTATGTGATTGCAAGCCATCCCCCCTTATTAGAGCCCGCCAATCAGAGGTTCGCAACCGACGATTCCTTTTTGATGCACAACACAACCACCGATCGTCAATCTCTAATCACCCTCTGTTCTTAGCCCCTGGTTCTTTTAGCTCTTTATGTGACTGCGGGCCAGCCCCTGTATCATAGCCCTTTGATCACACTTTTGCATGTGTGTATTGCATTACAAAGTGTCGATAATCCTCGACCTCCAATTTGCAATTGTAAATGTGACGTCATCACTTCCACGTGGTACCTTTTGAGTGGCGACATGTGTCGCCTAGATATACCCTCTTTGGACCTTTGAAAATTCTAGATCTGCATGTCATATGTCCTCTATACTGCCACGTCATGCTGACATCAATCCCACCATGTCTTTACCAGATCTAATAATATTCTGCCATGTGTCCTCCTGGAGGAGAGAGAAAAAGGCCTGTCTACCCCTGGTTTTGCGTTAATGCTTTCGATCCTCCTGGTGCTTTAACACTAACATATCCCAACTTGTGATATTGCAATATTTTAGAGTTGTAACCCTGTTGACACATCGATTCATTGATTTACGACATGGCTATGACCTCCGATGTGTGGGACCTCCGACATGATAGGGCTTCCGTTCTTAGATTTGTGATATCAATGATCGTTCCACTATTGGTCCCCTGATATTTGAGATTGCCGATATGTGGAATCGTCGATCGCTGATCCACCCTGCCGATATGCCTAATCACTAATCATTAGTCGGCGAGATGCTTCTACTATTTGTAATGTACGTTGAAAAGGTCGATCACCGATTTGCAATATTGGGGATTGTTGATTGCTAATTTCACCCCAAACCTTTGATTGCCTCACCGCTTCCTGATATGTCGATTTTTATTTGCGATATGCTCCTAGACCTTCGATCTGCAATTTTTTCCTCCTTTCAAAGGTGACAAAACCCTCATCTTTAACAAGCCATATCTTCTAATTCCAGGGTCCATCTGAGGAGTTCCATATATCGTTAGAAATATTGTTTTGAGCACTATGAAATAGAGGGGGTATGACTTGGCTTTAAGTGATTCTATGGTTTGGGAGATGGCTGCAAAATTTTATTTTTTTCTCTTTTGCACCCTTTGGGCAGTTGAAAACACATTTTGTAGTGAGTAACAACATTGGCTCCAACTGGGGACAATGCCTTGCTGGCAAGGTGCTAAGAACCTGCAAAATAGTAGCCTTCACCATCGGGCATGGAGTTAAAAATATAGTGAACTTATATAACCAAAAAATCTCCATGAAACTTTATTCACAGAGAGTCCTTTCCTCATCAAACTGAAATGTAGAAAAATAAATTCTTCTAACTGGAAAGTAAATGCTCATCTAGTGAGCTTATTTATGTACAACACTTACTTATGTACAGGGCTCAATTCACCTAAGTTAGTTCAACCCTCCAATGGATCTAGGTCATCATTAGAGTACTGGACCTTACGCCTCCATGCTGCTAAAATTTAAAAAACAAAACAAGCATGCACCATGAAAAGTCTCCACACAAAGAACTTGATGCATACTCCAGGAATAACCTCTGTTATTGACCTAAGAATGTGTCCATGTAATCAGCTACAAGGTCATAGAACTAACAAGGAAAATTTGCAGCTACCTTATTTTCATAAATAATTTGCTAACCAATATCTTCTTGGCCAGGGAAACCACAAATATTGTTAAGCTCCTCAACCTTTTTCAAGAAAAGCTTGTTGCTGATATTTTGCTACCCATTTGTCGATGGGCCAACCCTCTTGGAAATCTGCAATAGAATCCTCAATTTCTGATCTTTAAGAGTTAGAGACTTGAGGGTCTACTAAGAATTCCTGGCAGGAATCTTTTTGCAACAAGAAGTCACAGGCTCTGCTTGGTCCTTCAACTTTAGGCTCTTCTTGAAAAATTTGTTGTTGAGAGCTTTCTCCCCACTTGCTTGTAAGTGGATCCCTTTGAGAATCCACGACCATTTCATCCTCTTCTAAATAATATGAATCATAAATTGGAGGAGGTTCTTCATCTTGTTGTCTAGGTGAAGGATGTGCATTGTAAATGGGAGCCTCTTTATTAACCTCCTGGTGGACCTCCTCTTCTTGTGTGGCTTCCCGTTCTTGGGAGCGTTGTGGCTCTGTATCCCTTGACTCTCCATCAGAGTCATATACATCATAAGAAGGAGAAACATCAAATTCGACCGAAAAAGATCTATGAGGGTTTATTTGCAGCTTGATGATGTTTCCTTCTTTACTTTCTTGGTCATTTGATGTTGCTTCTTGATGTGAGTATGTTTTTTCTTGGAGCGGAGCTCCATAAACATCTTCAACAAGGTCATCAACCTCAGGAATATGTTCATCATCAAAATGTGTACAAGAATCCTCAAACATAACATTCACTAGATATAATCTTTTGCAATAATGATGGAATTCTATATGAACACATTTTAAAGAGGATATATTTCCATGAGGTATTGTTCTATACCAAATTCTAAAATCGTCTTCTAAAGAGTACATGCACAATTTCATTCAACACCTTCAAAAATAATATTACCCTGTTGTTCCATGAATTCATGAAAATCCTTAAGTTGTTGGTCTGACCTTCTATTTGAGTTTCTAGTGAATCTAGGAAAATAGGTATTCCATTCATGAAATGAAGGGACATGATTGGGATAACCAGCAATAGAAGAAAAATTTAGTGGGGCAAATTGGTTGGCCAGGATGCAGGAATAGCCATTTTAAAAACCCCCTATGTGAGTGATCTTCGTTTTAAAGGTAGGGAAAGCTTTCGGATCCTTTAGCATCAGAGTGAGTATGAGGTTTCTTGAAATCCAAGGCGATCAAATAGAGAAATGGACAGTGGAGTCACTAGAATGTTTACCATAAGATTGAAACAGTGGAGTTACTAAGGCGAGAGATATTCAACCCACACTTCCCTTGTTCACTTGATAGAGGGAATGTAAAGATTTGTGATACGCAGGGAAAAATATTCTAATCCATTCCCCAGCAACGACGCCAGAAAGATGTTGTCTCTTTTTCTAGCACCTGTAGCATAAGTGCTTCAGGAGACCTAGAAAGCTTCCTAGAGACAACCTTTGGGTTGATTGTAGACCAGTGTCTATGACATCTTAGCTAGAGAAGTTCTTTGGAAGATTATCAGTAAGGGGTTTCGACAACACTCCAATTGCCACAAAGTTTAAAAATATAATAAAATGGGGACTTGGTCCAATCGGCCTTCATGAAGGTAAACTCAAGTTAATACATGGATCCAAATGTTCAGGGGGTAAATCGAGCCAACCTCAAAGAGGAATGTCTAGTTCTAGTGGTCGACACACAACAATGAGTAGCTTAATATTGAATTTGTAGTATAGGTGAAGAGGAGGAGAGATAGGAGGTAAATAGATGCATAGGGTTGTAAAAAAAACATGATCCTAAGAAATAATGCTCCAACAGAGGTACGAAGGATTGAAGAGGTGAAATGGTAGAAACAATGGAGTGCTTATTAAGGTTTCATGCCAAATACCTCATGGGTACCTTTATCACCAAACAACATGGGTAAATCTATGCTTATACAGGTACTACAGGTTAATTGAATAACATAAGTAAATCTGTTTATACACGGGTACTATAGGTTATAGACTAACATAAGTAACTTTGTCTTATACATAGGTAATGTTCTCTATTTAGCAGCCTAGATAAATCCATGAATCATAGAGAAACCAACAACTTGATTAAACTATTTCAAAGGGATAAAAACATACATGAAGTGATGAACCAAAGAGGAAACATATTTCACATTGCTCTGATAGGAATCAACATAATAGTTTCATTAATCCTGGAGTCCCAATCCCCATTCCATTACATTTAGCATGTATATTTCTCTATTCCCTCATGAAGAAGCAGTTAGAACCAAAATGGAACGAAATAAATTGGACTACTGCAGGTGCAGAATTCCAGAACCTTTATTAAGTGTTTCTTCCCCCTATTTATAAGAGGAGGCGGAGCTTTGAATTAACATTTACAAAATATCTCAGCTAAGGGCCAGCTGTCACATTGACTAACTACCTTGGCCCACGATAGCTCTACTACCCAAGATGATTATCGAGGACCCAATTCCTTTCTTGAAAATACAAAAAAATTATAGAATAAACAAAAATTACAGTAAAATAAAAATAAGGGAAATTGAATGATGATGGAGGAAGATGTCCTTATGTTGTTCCTTTGAAGGCCCTTGATCAAGCCACATCTTTTCCATGATGCCTTTCCTGCTGTTTGGATGGTTCTTGTCGCTTTCGCATTAATTGCCCAAATTCTCCACTCTCTGTATTTGGTAGCAATCAATTGTGTTTCCTTGTCACATAGCAACAACAGAGTTTGGCTAGGTAGTCCTTTTCATTTATGACTAATTGGAGCTCAATGTTGAGGCATTAAGTCTTCCTGAGTACCCATACCTTCATTTACTCTTTGAAGACATTCAACGAAACAATAAAATTCATTTCTGAGGCCATTATTGTCCTGGGTTTCCTGTTGTAGGGGATTATACAAGATTAGCCCATATTGATCTACCACTGCTCCATACCTCTATTCAAAGTCTTAGCTACCAACCCATCCACCTTTAAAGCTCTGTACCACGCTATCGGAACCTTACTACATCAAAACTTTTATTCTAGAGGATGTTACAAACAGCGAGTCCCGATGCTTCTTAGGTCCCCTTTGGTTTAGCCCCTTTCAGTATTTCTTCATCATAGGACCGGAGGCTATGACTAGGTGCTTATCCCTAAGGTGTTAGGGCCTTTTTACTCCTTTTTGGTGAGTCTTTTTCCCTTTATAAGTGATATGTGCCAGGTTTCCTTAAGTCTTCACGAATGTGCGCCCTTTATCAAAGCTCATTTCTCAGTGGATCAAATCAGGGATTTTAGTCGGGAATTTTACAATTGGGGCCAAACATGCTTGCAATATCCGATTGCGATAGTCCTTTAGCACTCGACCCTTGGTTCCTCGACTCTTTATGTGATCATGGGCTAGCCCCCCTTATCGGAGCCCCCCAATTGAAGGTTCACAATCAGTGATTCCTTTTTATGCATAACACAACCATCGATCACCGATCGTCGATCACCCTCTGTGCTTAGCCCCTGGTTCTTTTAGCTCTTTATGTGGTTGTGGGCTAGCCCCTTGATCACAGTTTCCCATGTGTGTGTTGCTTTAAAAATTGCCGATAAGCCTTGACCTCCGATTTACGATTGCATATGTGATGTCATCACTACCACATGGCACCTCCTAAGTGGTGACACATGTTTCTTGAATATGCCCTCTTTGGACCTTTGAAAATGCCAGATTTCAATGCCATGTGTCCTTCAGACTACCACGTCATGCTGACATCAACGCCACTGTGTCTTTACCAGATCCCATATATTATGCCACGTGGCCTCCTGAAGAAGAGAGAAAAAGGCCTGCCTACCCCTAGTTTTGCATTGATTTCCTTTGTTAAATTATTTCGGCCCTCCTAGTGCTTTAACACTAACATATTGCAACTCGCAATATCGCAATATTTTAGAGTTGTCACCCTGCTAGCGTGCCGATTCACCTATTTGCGACAAGGCCATGACCTCCGATGTGTGGGACGTTCGATATGTTGGGACTTCCTTTCTCTGATTTGCGATATCGGTGATCACTCCACCACTGGTCCCCTAATATTTGAGATCATAGATATGCGGGATCCCCGATTACTGATCCACCCCGCCAATATGCCTAATCACTAATCGCTATTTGCATTGTACTTTGAAACTCTCGATTGCCAATTTGCGATATTATTGATTGTTGATTGCTAATTTCACCCCAAACCTCTAATTGCTTCATCTCTTCCTGATCCACTGATTTTCAGTTTGTGATATGCTCCTAGATCTCTGATCTGCAATTCTTTCCTCCTTCCAAAGGTGACAAAACCCTCATCTTTAACAAGCCATATCTTCTGATTCCTGGGTCCATTTGAGGAGTTCCATATAGCGTTAGAAAGGTTGTTCCAAGCGCTATGCAATGGAGGGGGTCCAATTTGTCTTTTAGTGATTCTACAGATTGGGAGATGGCTACAAATGTTTCTTCTCTTTTGCACCTTTTGGGCAACTGAAAACACATTTTGCAGTGAGTGACAACATTGGCTCCAACTGGGGACAGTGCCTTGCTGGCAAGGTGCTGAGATCGTGCAGACCAATAGCCTTCACCATTAGGCATGTAGTTAAAAATATAATGAACTTATATAAGCATAAAATCTCCATGAAATTTATTCACAGAGAGTCCTTCCCTCATTAAACTAAAATGCAGAAAAATAAATTCTACCAACTGGAAAGTAAATGCTCAACTAGTGAGATTATTTATGTACAACTCCTACTTATGTACATGGATCAATTCACCTAAGTGAGTTCAACCCTCCAATGGAGCCATGCCAACATTAGAGTACTAGACCTTATGCCTCCATGTTGCTGAAATTTAAAAAACAAAACAAGCATGCACCATGAAAATTCTCCAGACAAAGAACTTGATGCATACTCTAGGAATAACCTTTGTTGCTGACCTATGAATGTGGTCATGTAATCAACTATAGGTTCATAGAACTGAAAAGGAAAATTTGCAGTTTCCTTATTTTCATAAACATTTTGCTGACCAATATCTTATTGGTTAGGGCAACCATAAGTACTGTTCAGCTCCTCAGCCTTAGATTTTTCAAGAAAAGATTGTTGTTGATCTTCTGCTACCCATTTATCAATGGGCCAACCCTCTTGGAAATCTAAAATAGAATCATTAGTTTCTGAACTATAAGAGTCACAGACTCGAGGTTCTACTAAGCATTCCTGGTAGGAATCTTTCTGCAATAGGCAGTGGCAAACTTTGCTTGGTCCTTCAACTTTAGGATCTTCTTGAAAAATTTACTTTTGAGATATTTCTCCCCATGTTATTGTAAGTGGACCCCTTTGACAATCTGCGACCATCTCATCCTCCTATGAATAATATGAATCATAAATCGGAGGAGGTTCTTGATCTTGTTCTCTAGGTGAAGGATGTGCATTGTAAACTGGAGCCTCTTTATTAACCTCCTGGTGGGCCTCCTCTTCTTTCGCAACTTCTCGTGCCTGGGAGAATTGTGGCTCTGCATCACTTGACTCTCCATCATAGTAATATACATCATATGAAGGAGAAAGATCGAATTCGGCTGAATAAGATCTCTGAGGGTTTCTTTGCAGCCCGTTAATGTTTCCTTCTTTCCTTTCTTAGTCATTTTGTGATGCTTCTTGATGCGAGTAGATGTTTTCTTGGAGCAGAGCTCCACAAACATTTTCAGCAGGGTCATCCACCTTAAGAATATCTTCATCGTTAAAATGTGCGCAAAAATATTCAAACAGAGCATTTAGTGGATATAATTTTTGCAATAATGATGGAATGCTATATGAAAACATTTTAATGAGGATATGTTGCCGTGAGGTATTTTTCTGTACCAAATTCTAAAATCATCTTCTAAAGAGTACATTAACAATTTCATTCGCGCATCTTCAAAAATAATACCCTGTTGTTCCATGCATTCATGAAAATCCTTAACGTGTTGGGCCAACCTTCTATCTATGTTTCCAGTGAATATAGGAAAATAGGTATTCCATTCATGAAGCAAAGGAACATGATTGGGATACCCAACAACAGAAGAAAAATTTAGTGGGGAAAATTGGTTGGATAGGAATGCAAGAATTGACATTTTGAAAACTCCCTAGGTGAGTGATCTCCATTTTAAAGGTAGGGAAATCTTTCCGCTGCTTTAGCATCAAAGTGAGTATGAGGCTTCTTGAAAGCCAGAGTGATCAAATAAATATATGGATAGTGGAGTCGCCAAGATGTTTACCATAATATTGAAATAGTGGAGTCGTCAAGGTGATATATCTTCAACCTGCACTTCCCTTGATCAACTGACATAGGGAATGTAATGATTTGTTGTACCTAGGTAAAAATATTATAATTTGTTCCCCAATGATGAAGCTAGAGAGATGTTGTCGCCTTTTCTAGCACCTGTAGCACAAGTGCTTCAGGAGATATAGAAAGCTTCCTAGAGATAGCCTTTGGGTTGATTGTAGACTAGTGCCTAGGACATCGTAGATAGAGTAGTTCTTTGGAAGATTATCAGTGAGGGGTTTTGGCAACACTCCAATTGTCACAAAGTTTGCAAATATAATAAAAGAGGGGCTTGGTTCAATCAGCCTTCATGAAGTGCTTGCTTGATTGGCCCTAACCCATGTTCAATATTAATTAGCCAAGAAAATCCCTACACTACTGGCCCTTTTGGCATCAATTCGTGAAGCGTGGACTAAAGTCTCACCCGAAGTAGTATGGGGAGATGCAGGAACCAAGTTTCCACACCTTGAGGTAGTCGTGATGTTGTTTTATACCCTAACCCTTCCTTCATGTAGATCTATAAGCCCTTTATGGCTTATCAATGTACATCTCTTATTCTTCTTTGGAACCCTCATAAAAGTCTCTGATCATCCTTTGTGGACCCTAAATAGTCAATTCAAACGTTTACAGGCCTCTGTAATTATGCTTATTTTTGTGTCTACCTAGATTATCTTAAGTATTGGTCAAATTCAACATGCATTATGATTATCTTCGCATAAATATATATTCTTACTTACATTCATATGAAAAAGTAAAACACATAGATTTGTGCATCAATATATCATTAAACCATAAACTGATTATTCAACATAAGATAACCACAAACATTCATAATAGAGGTAAAATAGCTCATACATAGATACCTCCAGAATAATTCTCTTTATTGGTGGTTCAAATCTCCAGTACAGAATCTAACTGCCCTACGCACACAACTGCAGGGGTATCCACACTCAACTGTGGACATCTACCCTAGGACTCTGTGCACTCAGTGGCAGAGCCTCTTCCTATGCTAAGACTCTTCACTCTTAGCTCTCCAATGCCCAAAACTTACTTCGAACTCTACTAACTACTTGCCTTAGACTCTTCTAAGACTCCCTTTTTATACATTCACATAGCCTGCGGACCAAGGACAAGTATCATCAAGCTGACACAAGTTATCTAACCTAAGGGCAGAAAACTTTTCTGATTGTTTACATATTTGTGCTTTGCGACCACAAAATGTGGATACTTTATACTTTACATTATTTATACAAAACTTGGGCCTTTAGCCCCAAAACTTAGCCTTTTAACCCAAAAATTAACCCTAGGGGACTTGTTCCCAAAAGGTCCCCAACACAAATCTGGTGATTCGCCCCAAGTCACTTAGCTGGTGTGAAGATATTGTCATGAAGACCTCCCAACTCCACCTATATGAATGCAACCTTTGTGGTACACTGCATCGCCACTTGCTTAACCTACTCGACCAACTACTCTATCACTAGTTCTATGCTGTCTACTTGTATTTTCTGTTGTGTCACCTACAGACTGGCCAATTTCCATTCAATGGAGGCAGTGAGTACATAAGCTTCCTCCAACCAAGGCCCCAATCTAGCCTTCAGTACTGCCTCCTTGTGTTGAGCTGCATCCACCTGTTCCTTTAGTGCCTTCGCTTCTTGCAACTTTGCCAACCTCTATGTGATAGAAATGGTTCGCGTCGTCACTTTGACCTCATCATACTTCTGCTGCAGCTCCCGTGCATCAGTTTCTAATCTTTGCAGGTTGGGATCTTCCTACAGATTGGTCACTACTTCGAGCACCTGCTCGAAGAGAATAGTGCAATCCTTCACAGTGGTGTCAATAGATGCAACGACATCTTTTACAATGGTCGCGTGCTACTCTATGAATTCTGGTGGAGTCGAAGGCTGGGCCCTCAACTCAAGTTTCATGATCTTAAGGTTCAGTTCAAACTGAACCTTAGCTAGCTCTTTTCATGCCTCGCGCACCCCTGCAACGAGCTTCCAAATCCTTGCATTGACTGGCGCATCTTTGGGGATGTTTAGCTTTGGAAAAGTCTAGCATGCCTCAGCCACCACAATGGTTGTGCGCTCATTCTTTTCTGTGATCTTCTTAAGAAGATCAATCGCAAAAGATTTCTTGGTGAACATCTATGTATTGTTCACCTTTTTCTCGTTGATAAAATTCAAGGCACGTTATTCCTAAGCCCGTATTTCTGCGACCACACCATCCAACAAGGTGTGAAGGGCTTCACTTGGAAGCACGACTAAGTTTAACCCGACTTGCTTAATGGTGGTGACAGTGGCCCTGTCAGCTTCTACTTATGCAGTCAATGCTCCATTCGGTAGTGCAGCAACCTGGGGATCCATTATACGGACCATCTTTGCTATGTCTAAGGTTCCTAGCACCAAACTGCTTGACGTCACACTGTTCCTCCCTACAATGGTCTACACCTGAGTAGCTTGGATCTGTAGCTCGTGTAGACCCATTTGAATGGCAACCAAGGCCTATTTCTGCTGCTACTCAAACTGCTGTAGAAGTTCCGTGGTCGCATCCCTCATTGTATCATTGATATCATTCAAATCACCCTTTTTCAAGGTTATTGGGTCCAGGGACGATTTGTTGGCCTTGGACTTCTTCCGGGACCCTACTTTCTCCTACTCCCTTGTGCGCTTAACTCAGAATGGAGTAGTATTCAGGTCCGCTCCTTCCTGCTCTGAGTGCTACTCCTCCTCGCTTGTCTGTGGAGAAGGAAACTTCTGAATCCTATCAGAGTCATGGTTTTCCTCTTCCTCCTCCTCTTCTGCTTGTGTTCTGGCTACATGCTCTGCTGTGGCATTATCCTCATCTTCCTTCCTTCATTTTTCGATGAACTTCTTCATCTTTAACCTAGCCTCTTCCTTCTTTTGTTTCATGGTAAACTTACTAGTCCCAGCTGATAAGTCTGAGGCCTTGTGACACTTTGCAGGCCAACTCTCTAGAACCCCAGTGATTGCATCATCCATCGCCAGGTATGGAAGATCATATCATTTATGTGCAGGGTCCTTTTTTGCTCTGATGGACACATAGTGGAAGTTCGCCTTGAACTCCACATACTTAGATAATTTCTCAAAGATAGTCGGTGAAAGCTACGACTTGTGGTTGATTGTGGCAAGGATGCTTTATTCCATGAGAATCTAGAATATTTTGTTGTCCTTGATCCTTTGGGGGTCCTTCGTGGCCCAGAGCGAAGCGAACTTCACTGCTTCTAGTAGCTTCGGTGTAATTGGAGGAAACTGACTGTCCTCTAGCAAGTTCCATGCAACCAATATAATCGAAAGAAGTAGTCATGCATAATGGAAGTCTTGCTTTGATCTTGTGCTTCTCTATAGTTCATGAGGAATGCGTTGTAGAGGTAGCACGCCTAGTTAAATTGCATGCCCTCCATGCATTGGGCTTCTAAAGATACCACTGGTGTCGACACTTCATCTGTGCGACACTTCCTCATAATTTTCCCTGCCAAAATCTGAGTGGCTACCTTAACCACAGGGTCGGTTATGCTGGAGATGGAGTAGCCACGCGACTTCTTGGAAAGCTTGAACTTGTCCTTCATTCGTTTGGTGAGGTTGCGCTCACCCAACTTTTCACCAAATTCCATGGTTGGATTCAAGCCTAAGTGAGGGAGAAGGGTGATCTTGTGGACCGACATGTCACTGATTGGTATTGGATCTCCTAACCACAGACACCCATTGTGCACCAAGCATAACAATTGCTTGATCACTATCAATGTTATGGGTGCATGGTTGTAATGTGACACCCATAGCAGGTTCAACAATCCTGCCTTATCCATCCCTTTTATCCACTTTCTTAGCTTCAGCGTGGTCACACTGGAGTCTTTATAGAAGACATGCTGCATGAATGTATCAATCGCCAAGTGGGGAAATCACTCTATATATTCTAAATCCTAATCCTCCAGCTTCAAAAGGGGGATACACGCCAAGTGCGGTCCTTCGAATGTGATTTTATCTGGCAGTAACGAGGTGAAAAGTGTGATTTTGTTCTCTTCAATGTCCTTTGGTACCTTTGCCTTACCTCAACACGGAGGGACATATGGTGGCAGCTTGGAGATAGGGTCTTCCCCCTCAATGTCAATGTCTTTTGCCCCCATGTCAACGTCTTATATTCCCACACCGATGTCCTCTATGTCCTCATCAGGTTCCAGGTCTACTACCTTGGCCTTCTCCTGTGCAGTAGTCTTTTCTTTCTTCTAGTGTTTCCTTAGCAACTCACGCACCAACTGTGTTTCTTTCTGCTTATCCTTTTTTATCTTGGGACCTTCTTTGGGCAGCGTAAGCCTTGACCTGGGCGACCTTGGCCATTTTGGTACTTTTGCAGGTACCTCTACACTCGCTACCTCCGGGGAAGCTCCAACAACTACCATCGCTTCTTGAACACTTGCAGTCTCCATGGATGCCGACATAATGCTAGTTCACAGCTCTTGAGTTTTCTTTGACAATTTTTCAAACATTGAACTTGCTACCAAAGCCTCAAAATAATCAAGGTCATGCACGTCTGATAGCTCAACACCTCAATTCTCAAAATGCCAAGTGTTTTTCGTTGGTCGGCCATTTGTAATTTATAGGAAATTTTGAATTTGAATCCGATCGTTCCCCCCAAAATTAGTTCATGAATGCTATAGTGGCAGCAGATTTTCAAAGATCTTGCTCTTAGTTTCTGACTTAATTGCTGCCCCCCTGCTCCATTTAGCCGTTTTCCCACTATCAAGTCATGAACAATGATCATACCGGTCACTTTCCGGCTGCCCTGCACGGTCTCTTCTTCAATAACGTAGCTCCCCTTGTGCTTCTGCTGACACTGTGACAATTCTCCTTTCTGCGAAGTACCCCAACGATGTAGCTCTATAACCCGAGCAATGTATTTTATAGTGTTGTGCCTCCTTTCAGCTGCCTCGAGTGTTAAGACTATGCTTCCACCATATAGTCATCTAGACAAATCCCCGGTGTATGGCTTCAATCGACTACCATTCACCCTCCCTAGGAATGGCTCTCCATTCAACTTTACCAACTGAATTGCTCCACCATCGGTAATCTCCTTGATGACATAGGGCTCTAGCCAATGCATCCAAAATTTTCCTAGAAATTTATCAAAATTGTTGTCATATAATAACACTAAATCAGTTATCTTGAAGGTGCGTAGTTTGATGTGCCAATCATGTCATGCCTCCTCACGTTCCTTTTGAACTTGCTGATGGAATCTAGCCAAAAACCTATCTTCTTCCAGTTCTGCCATCTACGTGAGCCACTTTTCCATGGCTCCGCAATCCACCATTCCTATGAATGCTGCTATGCACAAACTAGGTACAATGTATTCCATTGGCATCATGGCTTCAACGCCATAAACCAGCTTGAAAGGCATTTGTCCAGTTAGCTTATTAAAAGTTGTTCTGTAAGCCCATAGCACCATGGGTACACGCACATCCCAGTTGTTTCTTTATGTATTTCAAACCTTCATCAGCACGTTCTCTAGTATCTTATTAAATGCTTCTACTGTGGCATTAGCCTACGGGTGATATGGCGTGCTCTTCTGAAGGTAAACCTGAAATTCCTCCATCATCATGTTGATCATCTCATTAAGAAAATGCGTACCGTGATCACTCATTAAAATTTTTGGACAACCAAACCTTGTCATCACATACTCAAAGATTAATTTTTTTGTTGTCGCGCTTGTGCAGTCCTTTAAAGGTTGCACCTCCGCCCATCTAGTTAAATACTCAGTCGCAGTAATGATGTACCATGCACCTGTCTTCTTTCTTGGAGGCTGAATTGGTCCCACAAAGTCAATCGCCCACTTCTCGAAGGGATGTAACAATATCTGCAGATTCAACGGTAGCTCATCCCTCTGCGATGGTATGCCAGTCCTTTGGCATGCATCACATGCCCTACAATACACTTTTCAATCCTTATGTAGTCTCTGCCACCACAACCTAGCACGTAGAATCTTCTATGTTGTTGCTTTTCCCACATAATTTCCTCCCACAACTCCTCCATGAGCCTCAGTGAGGATGTGTTTTCATTCAAATTCTGGCACATATCATCGTAGTATTTCATTTGAGCCCATTTTATACAAGTGTCCTACAATGACAGAAACATCTGCTATGCGCACCACCAAATCCTTCTTTTGTTGGCTAGTATATCCTTCTAGACCCATTCCCATCATCAGGAATTGTAAAATATCTTCAAAATGGTTGTCTGCGACATGCACTGCAAAGAGCTATGTGTCAAGTAGTCCTTCCTCCAAACTAGTAGGCTCCTCTCCTGTTTCAATGCGTGACAGACGATTCGGTCCAACATTCAATCATCCTCGTTTCACAATAACTTCAAAATCATATTGTTGAAGCAACAACAGCCATATGCATATCTCCCCCCCCCAACAGAGGCTTGTTCACCAAGTACTTCAATGTAGAATGGTCTGTGTACATCTTAAAATGTTTGACTAACAAGTAGTGCCTAAACTTCTGGAGTGGGTATGCCATGGCCAGACCTTCATGCTCTGTGGAATATTTCTTCTCAGCTTTAGATAGCTTCCTAATTGCGAATTCTATGGGGAGATCCAAGTCTCCCTCACCAGCCTGTGTCAGTAATCCTCCCAACACAATACATGACGCGTCCACATGCACATGAAATTCCTTCTTCCAATCTAGGAAGACTAGGATTGACGCAATGACCATTTTCTCTTTAAGCACATCCAAGCTCTTCTGACATTCCTCATTCTAGGATAATGTAGCATCCTTTTTTAACAGTTTCTCCATTGGCGTGGTGATCTGGGCATAGCTTTTGATGAACTTTCTATAGTACCCTATATGCCCTAGCATTGCACGCATCTATTTCACACTTCTTAGTGCCTCCAAATTGATTATAACTATGATCTTCATAGGGTCTACCATCAAGCCTTGTCTTCATACCACATGACTCAACAAGATCCCAAAAGGGACATAGGACAAACATTTCTTCAAACTGAGTGTGATTTGGTACCTCCGGCATGTTTCTAGAATCAAGCGCAGACTTGCTACGTGGCACTTTACTAGTCCAAACATTGTCCAATCTTCAAAATATACTTCTATAAATTTGTGAATGAAATCTTTGAATGCGGTGATGACTATGTGCAAGAAGATCGCCAACGCATTCTTCAGCCAAAGGGCATCACAGTATATGGGAAGCATACCCATTCAGTCGCGAAGGTCATCTTACTCCTATCCTCTTGTGTGATCTTGATATGATGGTACCTTAAGAACCCATCAGTAAATGAATATGCTTCCTGGCCACCAACCAGGGAAAATTTTAAGAACCCCCCCTAAATTTACATGTATAATAAATGGGCGAATCTCCATGGTATATAGGAAAAATGGAA
>APFE030452944.1:0-12670 GCA_000404065.3 Pinus taeda | reverse complement strand
CCTGGACTCTATGCAAGACTATATCCAAAATTGACCTAAAGATATATACAATAGAAACTGATGACAAACCCTAGACTTGTGATGAACCAAGTTCTAAGTACAACAATAGAGACCATTCTATCAATTGTGACAAGACAAGCAATGTGAACTTACAACATCATATAGATTTAATAGACTTGGTGTAGCATCAAATGTGTAGTATCAAGAATAGGACATCCGAAATGTGGTATCAAAACTAACTGTGACATATAGAGACATGGAGATATAACCGAGACCCTGTATATACTTATGTTGTCCTTCAAAAACATATGTCAAAGATGATACTCAAAATTAAAATGTAAACACTTAATCAAACATACCTTGTTGTAGGATACTTTGTTGGAAATAATACTGAGAGGGGGGGTTAATCAGTATTTACAGTTCAATAATATTTCATTTCCCAAACATATTATATACACTACTTTAGTGAAGTGAACTTGCATGTACACACTACTGTGAATAGAGAAACCAACGTATACCCAGAGAACTTATGATTTAGTCAATTTATCAAGTGTTGATCTTTAATCAGCGCATCAATAACTTATTAAATAGTAACCATGTGCAGTAATAATATAATAAACCATCACACATAAGCAACACACATGAACACCAAGATTTAATGTGGAAACCCAATGCGAGAGAAAAACCACTCATTGTTGTTGTCTTTGTCTTCTTTTAATATAAAGAATAATCTGCTTACAATCTTGTATTGGTGCAGGTTCATACTGGTACGTAGGCACCCACCTGCAGAAGGCTACAACGTTCTCTCAGTCTCCAGCTTCTACTGGAAGGGAGCTACAACTCCCTAGCTCTTGTACTAGTTGATATGTTTAATAGTACGTAGGTGCCCACCTACAGAAGGCTACAACCTTCACTAGTTTTCCAGCTTCTATTGGAAGGGAGCTCCAACCCCTTGATCAAATCACCAGCCACTATTGGCAGGAAGCTTTGACTTCCTCACTGAAGGCTCCAACCCTTAGCATTCTCCAGGGACAACGTTTCATGAATTTTCAGACTGGATACTCCTGGTACACAACACTACAATATTAAGGCCATGTTTCATCAATTTTTCACACTGGACCCATTAGTAACATTGAAGCTCAAAATCAATCACCACTACAATACAACCATCAAATACATCTGCATCAACTAATCATTGAAACCCAATCATCAATCTCTGATATAACTAAAATAATCAATCATTGAAACCTCTAAACCTCTGACACAACTGAATCAAACAACCACTGAACCTCTGACACAATGGAATCAATCATTCATTCAAACTTAATCAAATTCAACCAATCAACTGGAACAAATGGATCATTGTAACCATTACACAAATCTGAACCCAGAACACTATATCAACAAACAAAACTTACTGTAACCTCAAAATGCATGTGTCAGAATGTATACACTCCTTCAATGAAGCAAACCTGTGTGTATACGCTACTTCCTTTTGCCCAGCCTGCATATACCTCTAAACATACTAAATCATAAAACATCTGAACCACAAACTTTACCAATCAGATCTTCTCTACTGTCATATTACAGAGTACTAAATAGATAGCAACAAGGATCACCCTTTTTTCTCAATCAATCAATCAACCAGATTCAATCTCCTTATACAATCAATATTATTTTCATATCTAATGAAGACATCATTGACAAACAGCAGCATTGATATGATAGATCAATCATCCTTGAACATCAAGATTTCCTTTTGCATACGCCACTTAGAAGAGTCAAACCAGTGTGTATACGCACCTTCACCAAAGCGAACCAGCGTATAGATCTACAAATACTTACTTATAACTTCATTGAATTTCCCGACTTCAGACATAACCAGCTCATCACATATAAAGGATAAAACATGTGTTAACAATCAGATCTAGCCTATCCATTATCAAATCACATAATGATAAGTCATTATGACCATAATCCATAGTTAGATCTCATCCATCATCAAACACTCAGGTGCATACTTAGTCTAGATCAAGCAAAGCATCAAAAACCCATAGCATGCATATTTTCTTTCGATCTAACACTTCATAAGATATTCATTACTTGTGCACCAAAACCTTGGACCAAAACCACACTTATGATCTGTGGTATTTTTAGACAGTATCAAATAGTCATTACTCGGCTCAATATTATGGGCTAATACCATGGTATTGACCCCTAGTATTCTCTACTCTTGAAATTCCTTTGTTTTCCAACCTATACGCACTTTTCATCTTGTGAAAGTGCATGCATACATATATGCTTTTTTTGTTCTGTGAACCCACGTGTATATGCTACTTGGACAAGGTGAACCAGTGTATACTTCTTAAACCATTCTCTTTCTTTGATTTCTTGATTCGGATCTGTAGTCCTTTGTTCCTTCATCCTATTCTTTTGTACCATTACTTTGTTCCCTCTGAATAGACATATTATTATGTGATTTTCCATATTATTCTTGAGATGATTCCTTTGAATTTCCCTGCATTTTGTCACATCTGTAAACACACCTACCATGCATTCTGTCACAACTGATATCTCTCTTGTAGATTCATCTAGTTAGGTAGATTCATATAGTTACCATATACAAGTGAGTTTTTCTGCTACAAGTGGGTTTGTATCAATTACAACACATGCATCATAATGCCAACAGACTTACCCTTAACTGTTGATGTGTGGTCCTTACAGCAATGATCCCTGAATGCATGCTTTTTCTTGCCTTCTAGGAGCTTGATATTGAGTCTGTTGTATCTATGTAATTTCAGATCACTAGGGTTTGAAATTTCATTCTATGGTATCTCTCTAAGTCCTTTTTGCAACCACACAGTTCTGATCAAGATTGGAGTCTTCAAGAAAGATTTATTCCCAATCTCCCATGATGACCTGATTATAGCTTGGTTTAGTAGAGCGAATGTACGAAGT
Source organism: Pinus taeda (assembly GCA_000404065.3). NCBI lineage: Eukaryota > Viridiplantae > Streptophyta > Pinopsida > Pinales > Pinaceae > Pinus > Pinus taeda. The sequence continues at coordinate 9,712 of APFE030452944.1, read as the reverse complement.
TCCACGTGTCTCTGCTGTGACCTTCGGCCCTTAAAATACTACTCAACGAACTACAACCTATCCTCTTTCTTTTAATATTTACTAAATTTGAATCCAATGCTCAGAGAGAAAGTTATGATGATTTTCCCAATGTCACATGTTTGACATGGAATTCGGGAGCCTGCAAAAACCTTAACGTCCTCAGATCATATATCTGAAACTATAGCGAACCAAGATTTGGGTCATGAGGTTAAGAAAGATTTTGGATCAAATGGGTTGTAATTTCAGCTTCTAAAGATTCGCAAAAAAAAAAAAAAAAAGTTATAGCGAAAATTCCACGATGACCTATTTGAAGACACAAAATCCCTACAAGAGGAGGCTATGAGGGTCCTTATTTATATGAATGTCTTGAGTTGAGAAGGTCCTCAACAAGTGAATGTTGGAGGGATTTTAGAAGAAAAAAAAAATTATTAATTGTTAACTATTAAGTGACCACAAGCAATTATGAGTGCCATGCCACAACCCCATAGGGTTTTAGCCCACTAACTGGGGTTACTAACTTCAAACGCAAATAACTCTCAAACCGTGAAGAAGTAGGAGGCATACCATATATCAACGGAAACATCTCGACGAGTAGAATCCATTGAGAAGATATTTGTCACAAAATAATATGAGTTGTAAAGTCAAAATTCCCTTGCAAGATCTAGGTAGCCCCTGGTGTTGCTTGGGTTGACATCAATGACAACCACTGATCAACAATAGAGACACTAGGCTTGGTTGGACACCATGGGAAAACCCCACAAGGGGGAAAACCCTTTAAAATTATTCTTCTTATTAGGTTGTCATAAAATGTTAAACAAAGAGAGAGTACAATGATCCATTTCTTCACTCACAAGACTATCCAGCGAAACCAATCAAACAATATCAAGAGTTGAGACCAACATCATTACTAATCAAAATCACATTTCACAAGCATGCATTCAATTATCAAACTTTGTGGTCAACTATAAAAAAAAACCCGAGATCCCAGCCGCATGGATATGATCATCATGCATGTGGCTAAAGTGTTCCATCTGCGAGCAGAAGCTTGTCTTACGTGTGGCTACAAATGTAATTTTCCTATTGCAACCCAATGACTACAAACCAAAACCCTAATTCACAGGTGCAAACTTTAGACCCTGCAAATTCGAGCCTGTACGAACCAATTTCATACTTGTGCGAACCAAACCAAAGAAGAGAGAATAATATGTTTGATCATTATCACCAAATGAGGGTCACTTGACTTGTATTTATAGGCTTCCAAGGGTGTCCAATTTCTCTTTAAATGAAACCTGAACTTTTGTGCACATGTGGTTTCCATATTAAAAATATATTTTTCCTCAATCAAATTAGATTATTACTAGGAGGTTTCTTTCTTTATGAAGAAGGTTGTCCAAAGGAACTAATTTGTTCCTAAACTACCAAACACACCTTTATGTTTATAGCCTTGACCTTCATTCTTATGTACAAGTAACTCAAGTAAACATTTCTATTTATGTACATTGTTTTATATGGTTATTAATTGTTCATACCTTTCATTTTACTAGTCGGGAGAAAGTTAAATGGTTAGATTGGAAATTTCACTTCACTTACCCCTAACCTTCTAGCTGGCTAGATTAGGAGCAGGTATAGTTGCATTTTAGATTCTCTTTTGCATTGCATTGACCTTGCATTTTTTTCATCAACTAGGCTTTGCATTTGCTTTGTTTTCTTGCTTTCTGTATTGCATGTTTCTTTTCATTTAAGTCTTACATTTGTTCTCTTGCTTTTGATTTTCTTGTTGTGTGTTTTCTTTCACATTTTGTTTAATAATGCCATGCATGAAAACTTCTCCTTTGTGGCTCAAAAGACAATTTGGTAAAGATTTGAAAGGGAAATTGTGATGACAAGCAATGCTTGGCTAGTCTTTAATTTCATTCTTGGTTTAGGTTTACATATCTTTAAATTCAATGATGTCTGGACAAGATATATGATTCATTTCGGATGGAAAACCTGTGGTGGAACTATGAATCCCATATCTATTTTAGGGTCTTCATTCCTAACTTGTTCTTGTAAATGAATGGTGTTCTAACCTGTCAACTCACTTGAGTAGAGAAGGGAAAGGAGAAAACTTTGAATGAGCATATAAATTTCAGATATATTTAAAATCCCTTAAACCATGAACAACCTCTCTTGTTATTAAATAATTTGATATCCTCTTCCACCATGGTATAATAAAATTCCAATAAATGCAAAATCATATCAAAAATACAATAAAGGGTGAAGAAGAGAAAGGCTTCCTCTATAGAGAGGTGAAGCAATCAACTTCATCGGGGTACTGAATAGGTCTGCTAGCAACAAAGAAATGCTTGTGATTCCTTGAGGTGACTCCATCGGGGTACTGAACAGGCTCATTGGCAATGGAGCAACATGGAGGAGAGTTCTTAACTCTAAATAGCAAAGATTGGGTGATATACAAGGTTAATCAATACTTCCTGAAAGACTAATATTGTGTGCTTAAAGTTAGACATAAATAGAGAAGTTGGAGTTCTTCTAGTGTGTTGCCAAGTGTTGTTGGAGCAACAAAAACCCTCCAAAATTTTTCCTACACCTGAATTTTGGAGCCTCCATGTAATATTATGATCTTTTGTTTCAAGTTTTTCATAGTTATTTCATGATTGGATGATGCTTTTCTAAGTGTTCAATTCTTCCTAGAAATACTTTGTGTCGAAAACACTTGCTTACACATGCTTAGCTTTTGATGCATTCATAAGCACACCCCTTTCTAACAAGCCTAACATTCAATGCCCATCCCCAAAAATAGTGCTTGTGAAATCCTTAGTGATAATGACTACACAGTCCTCAGTGGTAGACATTGCATATCCCTTGGATATTGTGTAGCCCCTGATGATAGTAACTATGTAGTTGATAGGGACAGTGACTATGCAATCCTTATGGATACTCAGTGCTCAATTATAGTTGATAGTGAGAATGCCATTCTTCAAAGTTAGTGTTGTCAAACCTCTTAGGGGAATCCATCTCACTCCTGACTCCTAGATCCTCACATGCACCCATGAACCTTTATCTTTAGTTGCATGTCTTCTCTCCCTGTATAAAGAGTCTAACTTTGAGCTCCTTTACAAGTCATCGTTCACTTTTGATCTCTATGCACATTGGAGCATAAGGATGATTCTCTCACTCTTAGTTGCAAGTGTACTACCATATGGATGAGTTTCTCAATTGTCATTTCAATGCACTTTTTTCTTTCCTAAGTGTTTCGTTCACTTTCATGATTGTTGTTTTTTATTGCTTTCACTTCTGCAAGTGTCGATTTTGCTTTCTTTTTCTTTCGCATGTGTCACTTTCATTTTCTTTAGCTTTTGCAAGTGTTCTTTTCACTTATTCTTACTCTCACAAGTTTCATTCATACTTGATTTCATTCTTTCATGCGTCATTTGTGCTTCCTTTGTGTGTCGCTTTCACTCTTGCATGTTTTTCTTTCACTTATTTTCACACATCCTAAGAGTTTCCTGGCACACTTTCTAGAGGAAGATATAGCGCAATCTCTTGCATTAGTCAATGTTATTTATCATTAGAACATGTGTTGGACACATTCTTATGGAATAGTGCACCTTTTGGTTGCATTGCGACACTTTTTGTCATAAAAGTACATATTAATTGTCACACTTGGAGACAAGTGTCGTTTTACTGTCCTTTCATTGTATGCTTCTTGGTTTTAGGTATTTTGTGTCTTCTTGTCATTTTATAGGGTAAATATATGTGTTTGATCATGCTTAAGACCTGTTACATGTTCTTACTCTCTTGCCTCATTGATCTCACACTTAGTCAATTATGGAGTTTGCCCTTGTCCTCACATCTTTACCAACTCATGAGCACACTCAATGTTGTAAGAAAGTGATGAGTAATTTTCCTGTTGATGCCTCGAAAACATTCCAACAACATCGGGGAAAACCACCCGATCTGGACCTTAATGCAGCTCCTTTTCCGTTTGGTATGGTGGCTCCGACTGGAGATAATGGGACCAGTTTCCCAATGATGAATAAAAAGGGGATGGATGAGTGACTGGTTTTCTAATAAGTGGTAATGGATGAATGACTTAAATCTAAAAAGCGAAAATACAAATAACTATTCTATCCCGGGAAATTTCTATTCTTAAGTGCAATGTTTGATAATCTTCGTTCATAAATAAGCATATAGATGACTCTATTTGATAAACATAGACATTCATTCATATAATAATTTCTTTGTTCAAATAGTTGAACAAAGTAATTAATAAAACATTGTTACACTTGTCTTTTATATATTACTGATACATGTATGACTAAAAGAAAAACATCCAATAGTGGAAAATATAAAGAACGTTGTTGAAACACATGCATATATTCAATAATAGCAAGAGTAATCAAATAACAATTCACATAAAAAGAATGAATTCAGATCATAGATAGTAGTACCATATGTGCTGCAAATCATTCCCAATATCAATCACAATTCGAATTCCTTCGCTCAACTCAAAGATACTTTCATATAAAGGCAATAGTGCACATCCACATAAAAGCTTCGTTGTCAAAAATTGGAATAATTGGCCCAGTCTTTATAAAAAAATATATCGGAAGTACAGTAGTGCAACTTCTAGGTTTGAGTCTTATACAAAAACTAGGACCCTTTCTAAATGCATGAAAGGGTCTATAATACTTAATTAAACTAACTAACTACAAAAATAAAATGCTATTTAATTGGTACAACTGGATCTTGGATATCTTCTCCACAGCAAGTTTGTTGGTAGTCAGCAACATGATTCATCATTTTGGTTGTTTACCCTTTGATCTGAGTTGGCATATCGCTAGCATCAGTTCCACTTCTGGGGGGGGCTGAGAGGAGAATGGGGCTGAGCCGAGTATGTGGCATCGTGTATATCGGGAATGATACAACCGATTGCATCTCTTAGACACTTCAGGGCGGCTCTCTGGCTGTATGGTTTTACTAGGAACAACCAATAGGTGTCCCAAGTTAAACTTTGAATACTTGCAATTAACCTTCCATTCTTTTCCAGCTCCTGATAACATGATTGCTCCAATGTTTTAGCCGATATCAATTTACCTGGTGTACATTGTGAAATCATATTAGATAAATAGAGAGTGTTATTGATTAATTCAATCAAATTACTTGTGGATAATTTGCATCTAGAAACTTCTCTCTCTGCCTTCATCAACTGGGACTGCCATTCCAAGACTAGGATTTCCTTATGTGATTCTAGGATTTTGGGCAAATTTGCTGCCTGTCCCTCAGTGGTGTCTTGCCAAGTAAGAAAATCTGTTAAGATATCATCGGCCTTCTCTAAGTCCTATCAAGCATCAACTGATTTATTGATTATTGATGTTTTTATATCACAAAGGGGCTCAACCTGAGAAATATTATGACATAATAGTCTTATTTGTGTTACCAATGCCTTTTTAATCTGTAGCGCTTCTGTTCTAAAATCAGCAGGTTGTGGAAGACTCTTGAACTTCTCTATTTGATGTGATAATTGAGCAATTTGCTCATCTTTTGTTTTCACCATTAGTTCATTCATCGTCTTCAATTTTGCCAACGCTTCTGATAATTATTTCTGCTTTTGAATCGCGCTTGAATCTACTCTCTATTTTTCTTCAAGTAGCTGCTTATTCAGTTGATTATTTAAATGCTGCTATGTTGACAATTGTTGTTCTAATTGTTCAAATTTCTGTTGTGCCTCCGACAGATGTGTTTGTGAAAAAATAATTGCCTGGTCTTTTTCTTTTAGTAAATTACTCACTTCTGATGTCTTGTCCATGGTGGCCGCCGAATAGGCTCTGACATACTGGGAAAGCTTCGTTAGGTCATCGGAAGGATAAAACTCCTCTTTCCAAACTACGATGGTTGTCTCTGTTTGTTCTGGGAACAGGGAAGGTTGATCAAGCCTTCTCCTTTTCCGCTGTCGCTTTACTACAGCCCTGTGTTTTGGGCTGTAAAAGACATCCAATGGAGGTATATCCTCCACCTGCAAAATAATTTGATCCGAGGGATCTTTTGGAATTATTTCTAAGTCTGTACTAGGGGGTAGGCCTCTGGTTCCTTCACATGGAACCTTTTTTGACACTGTATCCTATGTATCTTTTGCTTTAGGTGTATTGGCACCTTTTGAACTTTCCAGATTTCTTATGATGGAGTCAAATTGCTGCCATTCTTGGAGCAATTTCAGATCAATCTAGGTATCCACATTCACATCCTTGCTACCCTTATCCTGCTCCTTTTTCTGTTCCTCCTCATGTATTTTCTCCTGCTCTTTCTTCTGGACTTCCTCAAGAATTTTTGATGTAGCAGGAGGTTCGTTGGTGAGTCGTTGTTCAGGCTCGCTTGATTGTGTCGTCGGGGTAGTAGCTAATAAATCTAGAGGCAGAGTTTGCAACCTCTGCTCTCTGAGTTTGTTGAATTCCACTAACCCTTTGTCGTGATATCTCATTTTAGCTAATGTTTGGACCAGAAATAATGACTCCTGCAAAGAAAATAGGTCATCAAACTCGTCTTATTTATGTTCAAACTTTGTGAGTTTTGCCTGTTCAAGTACATTATAGACAATTTTTCTTGGGTCAAATCGCCTATTAGGAAGGGTGGCAAGATTCAGCATATTTATCTTTTTTGCTTCCTTCTCTGCATGCTTATAGTCATGCAGATTTTAAACACCACACCTTAGAGGAAAAGGAGGCCAAACTTGCTTCTTTGAATTCCGCAAAGTCTTGGTTGCTCCTGCAGACGTAATCTGATAGGCTATTTCTCTAGCCAATAACTTGTCGAGTATGTACAAGGGAAGGACATGAGGCCTGGCAAGGCTGCCGAAAACTCTTATGTATGTGAATTTATCCTCTCCGAACTAGTTTCCTAGGGCGGTTAGGTGAATCTCTGCTTGTGAGGAAATATTCGGAGCAGGCTTGTCAAAAATGGCATAGTAAATGGGCAACATAAAACCATTACAAACTTGATATAGGTGGTTTTTATAATGGGATTTCCACAACTTCTGGTGATAAATGTGAATCGGCATGGGGTCTTGTGGATTCCATCTCCACCCCAGCACAGGAAATTCGAAGTTCAAGCAAAGAGTATCTAAAATGTAGGCACTATAATAAAATGGAGGAATAGACCTATCGGTAATGCGAGTTTTATTTCTAAACTCAAGATAGCAGTGGATAACTTATCAGATAATATATTTCCCCAATTCATTATCTTGCTATTGACTACTGCTTCCATTAAAGGAACCATCTCTATTGAGAATTTTGAGGAATTATGTAATCCCCAAATCCTACACATGATCACCCCAGCGTAACAATAAGGAGAACATAATGAATCGACAGAGTACTTACCCAAGGATTCATGCTTGTGTCTTGCGAAGTTATGTCTCCATTCCTGAATAGGTGCTGATTCAGTTTCATTTTCATCTCTGAACTTCTCTAGAAATGCTTTGTTATACTTCTTCTTTGTTTCAGGCAAATGGTACATTTGTCTCAAATCATTAGGTTGAAACGAACTGAACACTCTCCCATCGATTGTGCAGAATGTTTTATTTGTAACAGGGATTTCCTCAACTATCCACCTTACTACATCTGTATACAGAAGAATTTTCTCTTGAGCTATTATTTGGTGTAGGTAGGAGTTGGCTAAATCCTTTAGGGTAGCCTCTGACTTTTGGGTTGAACCTGCTGTAGCTTGTACTGATACTGTTTCAGGCTCTTCAGCTTCAACTAGATTATAGATGCTTTTCCAGCTAGTGTTGCCGAGGCCAAGACAGGTAGTGTCTGAAATCAATCCTTTTTTACTTGGTCTTGGATCGGCGGTAGATTGTCTTGTTACTGCGGGAGCTGAAGCTGCTGCAAATCTTTTGGATTTCTTCCCCATTTGGCCTAAATTTGTTGCTTTGGAGGAGCTTTGTGCAGGAGATAAAATGAACGTAATACAGAGAATAGGTGGTGCGAGCCAAGTATGAAAGAGTTATACCAATAAATGAATAATGAAGGATGAAAATAATACTACCGCAGATACAATCTCTCAAGAGATTTCGGCATAACTGCTCCATTAATTGGCCACTTAATCCTGTCAATCATTTAAATTCCCATCATGTCATTTATTCGCCGAGTAATTCATTTAAGCGTGGCTTTGATTTTTTGGTGGTTAATCACAAGTGAATCGCTATCGGGAATAGAAAGGCTTTTAATAATAATCTAACATAATATACTCAAGCCTTTTCAATATTTTTTGAAATTCGCGCTTAGCTTTATCACAATCGGAATCCAAGAAATGCTCGAGTAGTAACATTTGTGTCATTGCAAAATTCCCAATCCCCAATGGTGATACAGCTTATTCGCATCAGGATTTTTAAAAGGGTACCTTTAATGTGTGTATGCTATACTCCTCGATCGCCGATAGCGATATCACATCGGAGAAAAGAGAGAGGGATTTTTGTTACACTCGCTTATCATTCCCGATATCCGATAGTTATTCACTTGTCGGATTGGGGAAAACCAATGGGTCTTTTTGTTATGCATCCTTTGTTGTTGCGATATGCGATCTTGCGATCTCTTTATCACAATAATAAAGAATTATTTATTTATTTTATAAGACCGATTTATGTTTATTCAAAAGCTTTATAGTGTATTGTTTCTTTCGGACCTTTTAAGGAATGACGAGTTGATACCAATTTTATTCATAAATCTAAAAGGGACCCATTTCATATTATAGTTGAAGGTAAAATTTTATGATTGGGGGGTTGTTGTATAGCACAGCAATTGGTGATTCGCTGGGAGAAACAGTTATCTCTGAGAAATGTTGAAATACTTAGACTTTCTTTATATATAAATCTTATCAAAGAGGAAAATTCTAATATAACTAGGTATACATACATTCTGAATCTAATAAGAGCTATTTTTACTAATTCCTTCTCTTGTTAAAATTAAATACATTCTAAGTTTTAAATTGGCCTTTATTGGTTGATAATGATAAAACAAAGAATCTTTCCAAATTAGCTTTTTTAATGACTCCTTTGTCATAGGTAGAGCCTCTGCTGCCAGCAAACGTTCATAGTCTCGACAGGGATACCTTTTAACCATTTGATTGTCTATTATCCCATCCATTTCAGAGTATAATTAAAAGAATGAATCCAAAAATATGCTTTCATATTTTGTATTTCCTTTTCTTTTTTATTATTTTGTAAGATAAAAAGCCATTGTCCTGGTTTGGTGGCCAGCTGTTTCACAATGCCATTCACTGGTTGTAATCTAATCGAACAAGCTGGCTCATGATGAGACCCCTTGTCTTATGATTATAAGCCAATACCCTGTTTTTGTATGCAGTATTGGTAATGTCAGTTAAACTATTTCCCAATGATCATGGTAAGAAGGCTTGTAATAAGACCCCTTATCTTTTATATCAAATATATTTTAGAATTACACTCTAAGTAATCATAAACTTTGATGAATGGGATGGACAATTTTCTCCTTAAGAGAGCATGGATGACAGGGTAAGAGTTGAAGATGCTAAGATTGAATCAGTTTCTGTTTTTGTATTGATTACCGTTTTTTGTCCATTTGAAAACATTAAAATGATTTACAGTACTTCTAAATCTCGAGAAGATTTCACAAAAATAAAATGGGGTTTCAGAATCTAAATATACCTAATTTCCTAGAAA
>APFE030452930.1:0-10176 GCA_000404065.3 Pinus taeda | reverse complement strand
CCTATACTACTAGTGTTAAAACCCCTTATTGTTATTATACAACCCACTTATTATATTGATGTACCCATGTAGTTCCCATATTGTTACTATTGTGCCCCATAGAAGCCCACTATTGTTATTATTGTGCCCTTACATTATTATTGTTATGTAGGCTCTAACTATGTTATGACCCCTTAGACTCCTATATATAGAGAGGAGGCCTTTTCATTTGTATCATCCAAGAATTGTTCATTTATGTAATGTAAAGGAGGTTGCCCCCTCGAAGAGGCTGAATTCTAAGGCATTGATCTATCTTTTCTATCTTTTCTTGAGCTGGTTTCATAACAGTTATGAGGTGTGTCAACTCTTATTTAATACCTTTCACTACACAGAATTTCTTAATCTCATTGGAGACATATTCTCCACCGTTATCACTCTGTAGAGCTTTAACCTTCTTGCCTGACTCTTTCTCAACCAATGATTTGAATTCACAAAACTTTGTGAATGTCTGAACCTTTCTCTGCATGAAAAATATCCAACATTTATGAGAATAATGATCTACAAATATAACATAATACCTATGTTTGGTGGTGGATACTGTCGAGAATGGTCCACACACATATGAATGGACTCTCTCCAGAATAGACTCTGCTCAACTGTCTCTATCTCCAAAGGAAGTTTTGGTGTATATTCCCAAAGTGAAACCCTTGCATGTATCAACTTGCTCAAGTGTACCTTCGGGAAGACCAGTAGATATTTGCTACAATATCTTCAAAGCCACATGATGCAAGTGGCCCAATCGCTTGTGCCACAACTCGCCTACGTCTCGGCTCAACATCTTTTCTGCTTTTGAACTCAAAGCAGCACAATCCTCTACCTCTATCTTATAGAGATTCTGAACTTGAATCCCTATCTTCTTTACTTGACCTGTGGCTATGTGTCAAAGGAACACCTTTCCTTTCAAAAATATCACATCATAGCCTCTATCCTCAAGCATGGTAACGAATACCAAGTTCTTCATCAATTCGGGTACATGCATAACATTCTTCATGGTGAGTGGAGCCACATGCTCCCTCTGAAAAGTAATAGTGTCCACACCAGTAACACTATACTTACCGTCATCACCCATCTCGATATGCATCTTGAGATCTTTCTCCTCCAATTCACTGAATAACTCTTTGTCACCAGTCATGTGGAATGAAGCTCCACTGTCTAAGTAATAGACACTTCCCATCATTGAAGATGCCATGCATGCAATGAAGGAAAAGTCCAATTCGAATTTGGAGGCCAAAGCCTCACCTATCTCTCCTCCTGAGGACTTCTCCTTGGACAAGTGACCCATCTTGTGACAACGAAAGCATTTAACTTTTGTCATGTCCTTCTTCTTACCTCCATGATAAGAATCTGATTTGGAACGAGAAATTTTACCTTTCCCCTTACTTGCCTTAATCGGCAAGGCACAATTCTCTTCATCATCAGTCTTTGATGAAGAGCCATCCCTAGTGTTCCTCCTGATCTCATCCTACATCAAATACGACCATAGTCGTTTCCAATCTTGCAGCTTCTCTCGACCATTGACAAAGTCTTGATAACTATGCCAACTCTTTGGGAGTCCAAGAAGAGCAAGGTTCACCATATCCTCCTCGGAAACTATGACGCCAACACTTCCAAGTTCATCCCGACATTAAGTGAACTTGGTCAAGTACTTTGGAATCGTCTCACCTTTCTCCATCTTGATTTTACGAAGTTTATCCTTTAGTCCCAACTTCCTTTGATCACTGCTATTTTGATACAAGTTCGTCAATGTTTTCCACATAACATGCAGATTTTCCTTGCCATGGAGACTCAAGACAATGTGGTCTCGAACTTCCTCAAGGATTATTTACCTTTTCTTCACCACACACTTCTTCCATTCGACCAAGTTCTATACATCTATAGCGGTTGGCTTGGGGACTGCTTGATCAATGAATTCCTTCAAGCCATTATCTTCTAGCACAACCTCCATCTTGTCCCTCCAGGCTATAAAATTCAAGTTGCCTTCCAAGGCATACTCAAGCCTCAATCCATGGAATGCCATCTGGCGATCTTGAAGTATGTATGTAAATTCAACTTTCACCTATAACCCAGAAACTCAAAACTTCGAAATCTCCTCTAGAGAGCTGATTTTAAATCAACGATATCTCCCTCATCCAATCTCTGATTCAACTGATTTTTTTTTAAATTGGATGTATTTTCCCAAGGAATCCAAATCTGCAATTTGTTTCTAAAAATTTTGTATGGAAATTCTCAGATTTTCTCTACAAACTCTCGGCCCAAAAAATAATCTTGCTGTGATACCATGTAGAAAAACTTGTAGATTCAGAAGATCTTGTAATCTACTAAAACAAGAGACAAGAATATACTTCTACTCTTTACATCGGAAGCCCATAAAAATCGAGCAAAAAATAATTAATAGAGGAAGAGAATTAAAGGCACATAACACAATAAATATCCACGGAAAGCCACAACTCAAGACCCCACTATTTGTTTTGTATTAATCCAGAAAATCAAGATGAAATTACAATGCTTTTTCTCTCTAGAACAATCCCAACACTCAACAAATATTATCTCCAACTCATAAGCAAGCTCAAGGCCAAAGCTTAGCCAGTTCACAAGCTCTCCAAGTCTCTATTCCAATGTGTAATTCCTATGAAGGATAGCTTGTATTTAAAGGGAAATAAAACCTCTAAAAATAGCGCAATCCCTCAAGGATCAGTTCCTGATTGCATGCACTGTCAGTGCAACTCAAAAAAATATAAAACAAATAGTACAATGTCCCTATATTCTAGTCTCAACTGGGTCTTTCTCAAAATCGACATGCATGAGTTTCTGATGGTGGAATATTCAGTTAACTAGAGTAGCACTAATTAGGTTAATAGTGTCCCAACTGACTGTTTACTCACTATTAGTTCCTAAAACCTGAAACTGATTGGATTTAATTTAACTAGAATTAACTCAATAAACTGAGTTAACTAATTACAACTCATTCATAACTCATCCTGAACTCCTATAAGTTAGGGAGAACATATACATGTCTTCTAAAAGACTTCCAATACAAATTTCCTAAATTAATTAAGTTAATTAAACTTAATTAATTATTTTCAAATTGCTAAGAGAAAAAAATTCTATTTTAAATCACATTTTAATTCAAGGAAAAATTAAACTGGAATTTCTTGTTGCCATTTCTCAACACCAAAAAGTTGTGCAAAGAGATGAAAGAATACACGATGACTTGGTCTGAGACCACGAACAACAAAGGAAGCTACAGGAAGTTACAGAGGAAAGAGATCACCTGCGATAGGCAAATACTGATTTGTAGGCACAAGTCGATCAGGTGACAGAGAAATTTCGGTCACTATGGCCGACAATCAAAGATGTCAACAGAGAAGCTCCAAAGGACATTGTAGCATGCACATTGGCAATTTGTTGCAATCACATTCAAGCAGCATGTTCAAATATCGTGGCAACAATGCTGATATGAAGAAGAAGGTGGAAACAGGAAGATCAACGTTTCCAGACATGGTAGAAATATATGCCAAAATGATAAATGAAAAACTTGGTGAAGTGGCAGCCACGAAAAATGCACTCGCTGAAGCACTAGCAGATAGATATGCCCTAATGGATAGATTTCACAACTGTCCAGGAAGCCTCATGCTAAAGAATCAACCAGTATATCCTATGAGAGAGAAACTACAAATATTGTTTGCCAATAGTAGGGAATGCATAATCTCCAACCAACTCCAGAATATTGATGACAAGATCGCCACCATTCAAGCATAGGTTGATCAGATCGAAGAGGAATTGACGGAAACCAAAAAGCTAATCCGAGATCTACGACCACTGATCCGACTAAATGTTTTGGCTTCAAAAGAAGTTTGCAACAACAATGAATCACAGTGGGACCGCTTGCAGAGTCAAAGGTCAAGCGAACTAACGTCTAACACAACTGAAGATTTTACCCAACAGGATGACTCTATCATCGTCACATGGGAAGTTGCCCTCCACAAATATAATGAATTCAGGCAGAGAACGACCATCGTCCTTCTTGAGTTGGGAACTTCATTTGGGAAAGAAGGACAACGGAGGGAAGAAGGAGCAGTTGGAACAGAAACCACCCATCAAATGACAAAGGATACAATGGGAACAATAGCTCATCAACTGACAGAACCAATGCAACCACCAATAGGAGTGTCTACAGAGACACCAACAGGACCTACAACACTTAATATTTGACTCGGGAACAAGTCAAAGAACTCTGGCTAGGGCCTATTGGGGCCTTCGTTTCGATTTTGAAAGATTTTGGAGATACAAAGAAGAGGAAACAGATGGTGGCAACAACGGTCAAGTTTCAGAGAAGACAACTGTGGAGGAAAACAGGAACAAGAAGTTGCGGGACAGTTGTGGCAAGGTGTCAGCAGAAACCAGGGGCAGCCGAGCAGACAAGGCTGACAAGAGGTAGCGAAGGAAAGAAATAGTTGTGTAAGAATTGGCAGTGCAAATGACAGAAGTGAATACAAAAGGAGAAGGCTGCAAGGAGAAAAAGGTCGGTTGGTTAGTTGAAGAGTTCTGGTCATAGATGAGCAACAAAGAGGATGCAAGCTCTCAGAGAATTCGACCTGAAGGCTAGAGAAGCAGCTGAGAGGCGGGACGAAGTCTACTGCAGTCAGTCAGGTCATGTAACCGAGTATTTCATGCAATTGTTTGTGGCTAAGGCCAATGTATAATGTAATGTTATCTTGTTGAATTAATATGAATGAAGAGTCAGACTGGTTTCTTGGTATGATGTGTGTATTCGATTATGTTATCTGGACCCAATAAAAATTTGAATGCGTTGCAAGTCTATGCGCATGGTAGATTGATCTTCATGTTGATATATTGTTATTCTGAGTATATGCACAGGGCCACTTATAGAGTAATGGTTAAGATATCCTTGGCCCTATATTTAACCCTTCTTACTTCGTGTCACGGCACGCTTCGGGTGAGACTCCTTATCCCTTGGGGTAAGGTGAAAATGCCGACGTTTTCCTAGACTACAACGAACCATTGTTGGCTCTTTGTGCCTGAACCAAGGTCTTTCCCTGATGTCACTTTTGTGCCAACAAAGGAAATATTAAATGCCAACTCCAGTGAATGGAAAGGCAGTGCATCATTCCAGCTGCATCATTCATACTCAAGATGCATGGTTAGCAAAATGGCAGTTTAAGGGATGGAGGATTGCACTGAGACTGATCAACGACTAGGGAATCACATTCAATGTGATAGGATGTTCACCGTAATTGACAAGGAGAAATCTAGTAATATACATAGTTGGATGAAATAATAAAACTCAAAGGTCATTCACATACAGGGATGAATTGCACTCAAAATGGCATCCTCTGGAAGCATTGGAAGCGACGACATTATGGAGGAGAAGGGGTCACTATCTAAGGAGGACATTACGAAGATGGTAGCAAAAATTAGGGAGAAAATCATCTAGGAAGTATGTGACCAATTCACAGTTGTGATGACTCAAATCAATTGAATATGTAAGGATTCAGAGCTTTTGCAGAAGTTCATGGACCATATGAATATAAAAATGATGAATCTAAATTTCAAAGTCGATAACATGGAAGTCAAGGTGGAAGCGACAAGAGTTGGCGCGCTGAAGGAATTATTTGTTGAAAATGCAACAAGATGATGGAGCTTAGTGAAAAGAAGTTGCCTTCACTAAGTGCTCCTGCAGGCTATTTTTGGCGCAAAGTCTATTTTTAGACATATGGATCATGGAATATGAGTTGCAGTATGCTATTTATGGATGATTGGTCATGTTGGTAAAAATAGATGGACTTCTATTTTTAGACATATGGGCGGAGTCTACTTTTAGACTGCCAGTCTAAATATAGAACAGTCAAATATTATTAGCTCTTAATAATATTTGGACTATAAACAATCTTATCCTCTTGCAGCACTTCAGTTCGAGCTACAGATGTGGCACATGCAACTGCTAGAAGGAAATACGCTTTTCTTATGGGTTAGTTGAGCTATTGCATGAAGGACTTCAGTTAGAACTCAAGTGATTGAGTTGGTGGAGTTGAATGAGGAGTTGATGGAGTTGTGTTCAGTTTGACTTAGTTGAACTAGTTGTATTTAGTCTAACTAACAAATACACTAGTGATGAGTGGTGTGAATTAATTATTAATTAATTCACTAATTATTAACTCATAAATCAACTAAAGAATAGATCAGTTAAATCAGTGCATGGACAGTTCAGTGGAGACAAGTGTTAGAGGTGAGTGAAAGGGCAAGACAGCTGTCAGTTGTGACTATAGTTATGCATGAGATTTTCACAATCAATGGATTGAGTATTGCCAATGACGATTGCGTGGTAT
Organism: Pinus taeda; assembly: GCA_000404065.3. Classification (NCBI taxonomy): domain Eukaryota; kingdom Viridiplantae; phylum Streptophyta; class Pinopsida; order Pinales; family Pinaceae; genus Pinus; species Pinus taeda. Next base: position 3,790 of record APFE030452930.1, on the reverse strand, counting down.
AGGCAAAGGGAATACGAGTTTGGATCAGCCATTCTCATCAATTCTCATGCAGGATTGCGTAGTGGAGGCAAGCAAACAACGGAGGAGATTTGAGCCAGTGACTTGATTCATATCTGAGCTAGTTTGTGTGTAACAGGTGGAGATAGTACTGAGTACTTGCGAGGAGTATTGTACTATGTAGTGTTACATGTTACAATCAATACAATATACAGATAGTTGGGGGTTTTCAGCTGTATACTTTCCCCGTGATATACTATGTTGATATGTGTGATTGATGTTTCAATGTGCGCATGTGATTGATGTTTTAATTCTGCAAATTGATGATCAACGTAGAGGAGGTTATGTATTATGCATGCATTCCGCAAATAGTGTATAATTAGGATAATCTCTGTGAATAAGTGTCATATTATTCAAAATTTCTACATGGTTTGGTTGATTTGAGTGTTATAATTCCATTGGGCTATGGAGTCTATAGATTAAACTGGATTTGGGCATAGAATTTTAGAGGAGTTTTTACAGGGCAAGCTAGGTTACACTATTTGGATCTTTCAAAATTTAAATGGATTGTGAAAAACAGAAGTATAAGGCTCAGTGGAAATTAAGGAGAAACTAAGAATTCCTTAATTTGACTTCAGCAGATGAAAATTACTATCATCCAGAATAGAGTGCTCTAAATAACAAATCCTATTCATCACAGTTTCTGATAAGTAATTTAGATTTTTATAATAACAGAGAAAGAAAAACAATGTTTAAACAAATAAACAGAAGAAACACATCACCATTTGGTACACCACATGAATCCTATGAAAGGTCCTATATTATTGATGCTCTAGTACTTTGAAAAAATACAATATGCAGAAGAAATTACATTCAGGAATCAACATCTCTTACTTCAAATGATGAAGTATTTATACAAATTCTAAACTAAAATATCTTGAAAGAATATCAAGATTTGTTTACAAATATCTCAAACTGTCTTACACAAATAGAACTAAAATATAGGACATTCAAAACTATTGAATCTACTGGGCACTATCTTTGTGGATTGCTGATGACAAAGAAGAGCAATTCAAATTTGATAGCAACTCTTATTTGATGAGGTGGTCTCCAAGTCACTAACCGTCTTTGAGCTTTTTTCTCTCAAAATTCTAAAAAATAGGGTCCAATAATACCTTTGAATATATCGATCCGAGCTAGCTATTCGAACACTGAGAGAGATTTTTGTAGCTTAGCATATAAGGAACAAAAACCTCCTCCAGTTTACCAAAATTCATTAATGATTATCCACAATATGCTCCGAAGAAAACAAAAAAGATGACTAAAAGATGACATTGCGTAGTCGGAAAAAATAGGCTAAAATGATGAGAGTAAATTTCCCAATACCTGATAGATGTGTAAAAAGTGAGATAGTCTTTTGTATATTGGCATATGAGGAACAAAAACCTCATCCAGTTTCCCACTATTCATCTCTAATTATCCATAATATTCTCTGTAAAAAGGTGACTGAAACATGAAATTTTTGGAAAATATGCCTTCAAAGATCATCCTGTTCGGTATGTAGGCCCGGATGCCGTCAGGTGAATTGAGTTTGCTTCGGATAGAGGTGGAATACTAACTCAATCAAACATATGGACTTCAATAAACACAAGGAAATAACTGACAAATGTTCATGACATGAAAACCATAAATAACAAGATCAGAAATCAACAACATAAACCTCACATAAAGTAATTATTAGCAAAACTTCAGATAAGATCATGTATATGTAAAGAATATGCTCAAAAACTATAAAATAATTCACAGTAGCTAAGCATCTATAAGCATAAGAAAATTCACAATCAATGATAAGATCATGCCAATATCAAAGAAATAGTTCATCAATACAAGCATAGAGTTAGCATATCATATACCATCCATGTGTTGCAAAACAAGATTCATAGCATAGGAAAACACATGAGGAGACCACCAATAAAAGAACTTTAAGGAACATTTGATCCATCAAGCAACTAATATCCATGGCACCACAACATAAAATATTTGTCCAATCCAATCGTGGAAAATAACTATTACTCCTTGCATACATTAGAAAATAACAAGTCCTTTCAAAATAATATTGTTCGAAAAATAACTCCTAAGCTAAAAGTCCATTACAATGTCTCATGAGGGTGACCTTTGGCCTACCCATAACTCTTGGGCTTCCCCATGACCTTTCAACTACCTTGTGACCTTTAGGCTTCCTCATGACTCTTCTCATTCCAAAATTGTCCTATTCTACCCTAATTTTCCAAAATCACAAAATGAGCAAAGTCTACCCTATTAAATTAACAATAGAAAGTTTAGGAATGTCCAGGTGGAGTTGCTCCATTAGGTAAGTGCGCCAAAGCTTGTATTTGTCTACAATGGGGGTGATCTGCGGTTGTTCTTTGTCGTGTCTGTGCAGGCACTCAAGAGCATCCGGTATGAGGGTGGTCCTTTTGGCATTCACCTGATTGTCTAAGGTCACCATCTTTGTATACATTCTTACTAGTTCAACCTCTTAGCGTGTGATATTATCCTTTGTAACATGTAGGTCATCTGAGTGGGTGGCCTGCCTATATGTGTCGACGAATGCATGAACTTCTTGTGAGATGTCTTCCTGCTTTCTTACCTGCTCGATTTCTTCGATGGACGGGACTCCATGGATCTCGATCATTGATTCTAGGGCACTAAAAAAGTGTCTATATGAAGCCAACACTTTATATTCATCTTTGTCTAGCTTGTCTTTTGACAGGATTTTGATGTGTAGTTGGACTTTGGCATTTTGCATGGTGATCCAATCCTTCGGGATTACCGTCCGTGCCCTTACATACTTGATTGACTACTTGTGTATACTATCCAGATTTGTAACGACTTATTTTAGCATAGCAGACCTCTCTTTTGTATGGGTTTGTATGGCCAATATTTATTCTACTGTGTGATGTAGTTTTGACATTTCTTCATAGACCATCTCCATGGCTTCACTAAGCGCCTTGGCCTCATCCTCGATTGTAGCCTGTAGCTTTGTTGTACTAGAATGTACTAAGTGGGGAGATGCATTTTCTTCCTCTGCCTTCTTTCTCTCTTGTTCTACCCTAGCATCCTTCAACTCCAATTCGTAAAGCCTATTTTGGAGCTCTGCGATTTGTTTGATAATCCTAGCAACATTATGCTCAGTTGCAGTCACAAATGTAGTTCCAGCCGAGACGATCATCTCAGGATTAACTATGGTGTCGGGAATAATTTCTTTAGCTGTGATGATTGATAGGGCTTATGCAGGGTTTCTAGAATAGTACTTCCTCCTCTCCTGCCTGATCTTGAGGTCATCTTGGTTAAAGATGAGCTTGGTGAGATCCAGTAGCTCTTCTTCTTCTTCTTTGGGAATTCCCAACTCTTGTAGGGGAAGATTTCTTCTATTGAGGGGAGTAGTGTTGGGTTGTGTTATATTCTTTCCACATAGTTAACAGGGGGTTTGAGGAGTACCCGTAACCCCACTTTATGGGGTCCGGGGCAGCGCCCTGGAAAAATTTGGTTTTGGACCCTATGTTAGGTTGGGCGGACCCACCTATATGGTTTTGTGCATGATTTTCGCACATGTTTTTTGGACGCGATGGTTTTCGGTCCATGGTATTGGATGCGATGGTTTTTTGGTCCATGGAATTGGACGTGATGGTTTTTCGGTCCATGGTATTGGATGCTTCGACATGTATAAATATGTATTGTAACATTGAAAGGAACATAATGAAAAATCAAGCTGGTAGTCTCGGTTTTGAGA
>APFE030452914.1:9576-22879 GCA_000404065.3 Pinus taeda | reverse complement strand
TAATTTACATGTACTTGATGATCATTTGATGTATAAGGATCCAGTTTGAAAATTTATGAAAAGTGGTCCTTGAAAAGAAGTAGGGGGTTGTAGCTCCCTTTCAGGAGAGACTGGAAAACGAGAGAGAGTTGTAGCTCTCAGCAGGTTGCAGCCTGCGTACTGGTAAAGGACTGCACCAGTACAAGACCATTTTAAAAGGAGTTTCTAATTTGAAAGAAGATAGAGACATATTGCAGCAGGTGGTTTTCACCCACATTAGGTTTCCACCTTATATCTGGTGTTCTTTGATGTGACTGTTTGTTTTTCTTTTTCATGCTCATTATTTTATGGTACTGATATGCAAAAATAATTCAAAGTATAAATAAAGAAGATTTCGTAAAAGGACTAGATAATACTGATTCACCCCCCCTCTCAGTATTATTTTCAACAGATTTCACGCCCGATAAAGTATTCCCGGTAAAACTCTGTGTATTGGAATTTTGTTCCATTTTCGGGTTTTGCCTGAAGGAAGGCCCCGATTCCTTTCTAACTGTCCCTGATCATTGTGCCACGCTACAAGCGGGCGTTTTATAGACAATTATGCGTTTGTAATGCAAAGAGAGCCACAGAGCGAGATGGCCAGTCGAAGAGACAAGGAGCAGAAAAAGTCACAGAGCTGCAGAAGGTGAATCGACAAAGGCATAAGAGGAACCGAGTGAGCATGGGTTCGAATGACAAAAAGCCATGAATAGAGACAGAATACACAGTCAAGTCGGAGGAAGTCCGGGAGACGAGGGAGAAAGGACTAGAATCCCGAGAGGAGGATGAAATATAGAGAAAAGGCAGTGAAGCAAGAGAAGAGCAGAAAGAGACAGAGGGCCGAGTTGACCAGTGATAGCATCAAGCACCAGAGCTTGAAGATTCAAGCCATCCCATAGGGAAATCTGTCCGAACTGAGTATCACATTTGACTTTGTCCATTGTAGACCCGAAGGTCACAGAGCTGGTAGGAAGAAGAAGATTTTGTGCACTCCAGTGGCTTGGAAAATCCAAGAACCACCCTACCAAGCAAAACCTGCTTCAGGAGAACTCACATTGAGTCCCTGCATTGTAATTCTCTGTTAAAGGCAAAATAAAACAAGGCCACCACTGAAAGCTGGACAGGAGATGTAACCCTGGAGAATAGGGTGAACTCCTTATTAAAATTCTTGTGTCTTTGTGTTTGCTTACTGTATTTCTCTGCTGTCTTTCCATTTAAATATCTGTGTATTCGCAATCTGATCGATCCGTTGCTTAAATAACACATAACACACACTAGCACATGAGTCTGTAATACCTTTTGTTTAATAAATCTTCAACTGAGGTCACTCATAGGGTTATTATCAAATCAGTCCTTAACTATTGTTACCTTGGCCCTGTAGGTTGTAGATGCATTAAGTGGCAATGGTGGCACGACCGACCCCTAGCACAAAGAGAAACCAGAGGAAACGTCGCCATGGAACTTGTAGAGAGCGGCAACAAAACCCTATGTTGTTTGGAAAGAATGAAGTCTCGGCAAAAGGTTAGGGTGGGTAGTTACCTTGACCTAAGTTGTGGTAATCTTCGCTGTTGATTGAGAATCTTCACCTAGAACCGTGGATACAACTCAAGTTCTGAGACCACTGCCAAGTGTCCAACAAAGGCAGAGTGTCTAGAAGTCTCCAAAAGCAGGTGTAATACATATCAAATGTGAAGGTGACATAAATAAACTTAGGATAACGTGTGTGGGTTTAAATCTAGCATAAGGTGACAACAATGCAAGTAATTCATCCAGCAACTAAAGATCCGGTCAATATAACAAACCATCACTTAATATATATTCGTTGACAAGCTATGGTTGCACAATAATTATATCCTTGGCATGTGGCTGAATACCTATGTTATGCATCGTAAATATATTATTGTTACCTCAATAATAATAAAAAATTGCGAAGAGTCTTATTTTTGTTACTAGAAAATGTTACAGCCCATCACAATTATCTTTGCGGCAACAATAATAGTAAAAGGTTAGATCACCAGTTTCATTGAACAGTTTGATGTATAATATATAAAATATTTTTTCTTGTCCTGAAGATGAACCACACTTGTTGGTTCAAAACTCGTTGAACGAAATCTTCAATATAACTTCTTCTGAAAAAATATTTTATACATTATGATATGGATCACAGGAACTTGAATTCAAATAACTATTTATATGTTTTTTAATTAATTAAATATTTTTATTTATTTTAAAAAATAAATAAATGTTAATTTCACATTGGAATTACTTATCATTTTTACACTGAGCTAAATGGGCTTCTCTATACTACAAATTAAATAAAACACATCTTAAAAAATATTAATAAATCATTTTAAAAACCATATTTTTCATTAAATAATCATAATTTAAATTAAGTAATAATAATAATATATTTTATATTAAATAAAAATATGTCAAATAAATTATTCTTATAATAAAAATTTACATTTTATAAAAAATTTACAGTTTAAACTAAATTAATCTTATAAACAAATAGAACCTAACCTATTTTCTATATTTAAATTTTTGGATTCCATATTTGAACTTTTGGAATTGCATAAAATTAACAACTCCTACCTGACTATGTTAAATTAACAGTTGGATGATTAATTAATTTGAATAAGTTAAGCATGTGTAATAAAATTAAAACCTCTTTTAATATTTAATAAAACCTCTTTTAATATTTAATTTATAATATAGAAATGAGGTATTGAAATGAGTTACAGCCGTCCAAGCTGGGCATTCAAATTTTTTCATTACGTCAAAATTACAAAGCCGTTTGTGATATGGGACTGGGCAAATTTCTTGGAAATCGGTGAGGACATATTCATCCGTTTACTTATATGGAAATGTGCAATAAAAGAGTAGAGTTTAATTATTAAATGTTTGATTTTGTTTATAATTTTATTTTGGGAAATAGTAAATTTTAGCTATTTAAAGTGTATGTTAGTGTTTACAAAATATTTTTTTGAAATATATATATAATATGAATTGAAAAAAAAAAAAAAAATATATATATATATATAATTATTAAATAAAACGATGTTTACATTAATATAAATGTGAAGTATATTTAATATAATATAAATATTGATATTTAATATTTTCCAAAAAAAATTAAGAACAATAAATCTAAAGGCACAAAATATGGTGTAAAAAGACAAGAAACATGGTCCAGAGGCCAACAATAAATTTCATAGCAACATCAGATATAGTGCAACAACAAGGGAACATCAGATATAGTGCAACAATAGGCAACCACTCATTACAATGTCAATGTTGGAAGATACTCTGAGTGGCAAGGAAAACAACAAACGTGAGAGGATACTCTGATTGGCAAAAACACTAGAAATACTTTGACAACAACCAAGCAGGTTAAGAAGTTACCAACTCTGGACCACTTTGGCCCAGTTGCCTTCATGTGCCATAGCACTCACCTCCATAACTGGAAAGACCTCCATGCAAGTAGCCACCAAGCGTGCCATCCACATAACCGTCAGGAGTCCCAACATACCATAGCCCTAGGCCCAAAACTTCTTGTATACCCATCACCACCCCACCTAGCCGAAAGTTGTGGTGCACCACCATATCGACCTGCTCCAAGATTCGAACCAAAAACCCTTGTTGGACCACTAAATTCTCACCGTTGTTGGCCCTCCATCTTCCAACAAACAACCCAAGTCTCGCGCAACACCTTTAAGTCACTTGTCGGAGTAGTTTGTCACTCCCTCATCACCATCATTCAGTGTATAATGACGCCCAATCCCCTGCTACCCGTTGGACTACCAAAACCTCGGCCTCGTTGGCCCCCCATCTTCCGACAAACAAACCAAGTCTCACTCAACACTTTTAAGTTACGGAGTCATTTGTCACTCCTTCATCGCCATCCCTCTATGCACAACGACGCCCAATGTCCTATTGCCCACTAGACCACCAAAGCCCTTAGCGTCATTGGCTCCCCATCTTCTAGAAAACAACTCTCATCGCCATTGCTCTCTGCAAAAACGCATCGAGCCTCTCACTGTGCGCTGGACCACCAAACCTTGGACCTCGTTGGCCCCCAATCTTCCAGCGAATAACCCAAGTCTCACTCAACACTTTTAAGTCGCCCATTGGAGTCCTTTGTCATTCCCTCATCACTATTGCTCTCTACATAGTGATGCCGAGGGACTTGGACCACCAAACTCTCAGCCTTGTTGGCCGAAACAACCCAAGTCTCACTCAACAATTTTAAATTTATTATCAGTTTCTGCACGGGGCGTTGTCTACTAACGCAACAAAATAGCCCGAAGGACAGTTTTTTGCAAGAATCTGGTTAAATTTCTTTTAAAAACTCAGATAGTTATAGTGTTTGAATGGTTTTTCTATGATGGAAATGGATTCAGCACCAGCAAAAACACTTGAGGCACACAAAATCATGAAATTTAACAATTGTAACCAAAATTTCAAAAATTTCTACTGAAATTTTTCATAATCAAATTTCTAAACTATTTTATGTAGTTTTTTAAACTACACTCCACTGGACCACCAAGCCCTCGGCCCCGTTGGCCCCATCTCTGAAACCTCCCTAGCCTAGAACAGTGGCTGTACAGCTATCCGGATAATTGGAATGAGTCGGACTGAGTACGAATTATGGAGTAAATTCTCTGATTGGATGGCGCTGGATATGGTTGCGCCTTGAAATCCGGATAACATCGTTGTGCTATCGCTGGCTATGGTTACGAATTGAAATCAGGGTCTCATCATTTTAAAAGTTTTTACAGAATGGAGAGAAAGCTGACCTACGGAACCCATTAATGTAGGATCACGTTGTTGTGATGGCGCTGGATATGGTTGCGAACTGAAATCAGGATCACATAGTTTTAAAAGCTTTTTAAGAACAATGAATAGAAAGGTGACCTACAGAACCCATTACTGGAATATCTGAACTACTCCATTAAATTCTTCATGCTAGCGTTGACGGGGCATTGAGTTCCGTGCCCAGGGAAACTCGCCCAGTCAGGGTTGGAATTTTAAAACAAAATTACTGTTAAAATTTGACAGTTTTTACATCTCTTCATTTTGTAATTTCAATCTCAGTTTCAAAAAAAATATGGAAAGTTACACAAATTTGTAACCATATTAAACGAGCAAATCACCCATTGACCATCAAATTCCATCGGCCCAAACCCTCGTTCCTGTTCACCGACAACTAGCCTCCCTTCACCATTTATTCTACATGGTGATGCAGCTAATGGCCTGCATTCAATTCGCTGTCAGCTCACCACATGCCTCTTATCAACAAGCTACTGCCTCGCTGTAACTCAAAATTGAACCAGAGACCAAGAATGTCGGCATTCTGAAATCGTTTGTCGGCAGATTGGAGTACTCCAACGGCGATTAGAGTGACTGCAACCCACTACCCGCTCTCGAAAAGCTGTGTGGGTGCGCGCGCTTTAATTTGCTGAGTTTTTGCAGTTTAATGGCCTGCGAATTACAGAGATGAGAGATCTCTATCTAGCTAGCCATGCCTAATGGCTTCCATTTGATGCTTGCACCCTTGATCTTTTATTGTTAATGTAAATTGAAACACTGTATTCATGTGTTTTACTTAAATTTTTAAGATTACTCAGGCAATTGATGTATATGAGTTTCCTGAACCAATCTCATTTATCACTATCTTATAATTAATCTCATTCAGTGTTATCTTTATTTCTATTAAATTCTAAAATATTTCTAAAGTTTAGAATCGAAACAAAAGATTACTTTCTATATCTAAAACATCAAAACAGTATGGAAAGCCAAAAGATAAAGAATCAAAAAATATGTTCACAACTTGCCAATAGTTATTGAAGCTTCTTTCCTCTGAAACAATGGTGACATGCTACATAATATTATATATTAGGTATATAAAATTCAAAAATAATAATTATATAAAAAAAAATAAAATACTAAATAAAAATTATATATAATTTTTAATAATAATTTATATATAATATAATATATATATATATATATATTATAAATATATATATATAAAAGATTAAAATAATCAAGGTTCTTATTAAATTTATTAGAATCACCCATCACTTTCAATCTTGAATATTTATGCACTGAATATTTATGCATTAATATACATAATAATCATTTAAATATAGTTTTAATTCATTTATCATTTTAATATTTAAATTAAAATTAAATGATTTATAAATAAGAAATAATTAAATTTAAATTGTTGTGTGTTTTACAATTTAATATGAGGAAAATGTTGCCAACTAAAAATTCAGGATGAGAATGTTGCTACATAATATTATATTAAAAAATAATTATTATATAACAAATTAAAAAAATAGTAACAATTTTTTTTTCATTAACATAATAGGTGCTTTCTAATTCAAGATCTAATATGATGGAGATGTTATCACTTAACAACTCACTACGAGCGAAATGGTGTTACATAATGTTATATTAAGAAATAAAATAATGGTTACATAACAAATTAAAAAATAACAAAAAATTATTATTTGATTAATATAATAGTGCTTTCTAATTCAAGATATGATAAAATTTGTAATTTCTTAACAGTGTGTCCTATTTAATATATGATAGTAATTTGTATATAATTTTATTATTATTATTATATAATTTTAAGCTCGCAGCACAGCGAAACAACATCACACCACATTGGTGTATTAGGCCCCTTAGGCCCCTTGTTTGTGGGACAAGAGGTTAACATAATAGGTGCTTTCTAATTCAAGATACTATATAAATTTGTAATTTCTTAACATGTGCTTTCTAATTTAAGAAATGATAGAAATTTGTATATATTTTTTATTATTATTATCTAATTTTAAGGTCACCCCCTTGTTTGTGGGACAAGGGGTTAACATAATACGTGCTTTCTAATTCAAGATATGATATAAATTTGTAATTGCTTAACTGGTGCTTTCTAATTTAAGATATGATAGAAATTTGTATATATATTTTATTGTTATTATCTAACTTTAGGGTCACCCCTTTGTTTGTGGGACAAGGGATTAACATAATAGGTGCTTTTTAATTCAAGATGTGATATAAATTTGTAATTTCTTAATGGTGCTAATTTAAGATATGATAGAAATTTGTATATATATTTATTATTATTATTATCTAATTTTAAGCTCGCGACCAAGCCAGACACCACATCGGTGTATGAGACCCCCTTATTTGTGGGACAAATAATTTTGTAATTTAAGATATGATAGAAATTTGTATATGTATTTTATTATTATTTTTATCTAATTTTAAGGTCACAGCCTAGCCAAACACCACATTGGTGTATGAGACCCCTTTATTTGTGGGATAAATAAATTTGTAATTTAAGATATGATAGAAATTTGTATATATAATTTATTATTATTATTAGACCCCTTGTTTGTAAAACAAGGGACCCACTTTAGCGTAGTGATTTGACTACTAATTCTACAAAGGCATAAACTTAGCAAAGACATATACTCTACCCCCTCTGGTTTTGAACTTGTGACCTCTTAGGAGGAAAGACATGCTTTTAATCTACTATTACAATGACATTAAAAATATTAATGTGGTTGATATAGTCGAAAGCTTCATAAATATAACCAAAAAAACTATTGGAACACGATGAATGACTTACTAATGGACATCTTTACCTGATTAACCATGTATAAAAAGGTTATGGGTCAACTTTAACTTAAGAAAAAAAAATTATAAATGAATTTTATAAATAATAATAAGGAACTTATCATGGAGGAACTTATTAGAATTGGAATAATCTCAAATCCCTAGGAAATTGGTGGGAAGGGATGGACATCTTTACTATAAAAGGTTATGGGTCAACTTTAACTCAAGAAAAGAAAGAATTATAAATGAATTTTATAAATAATAATAAGGAACTTATCATTGAGGAACTTATTAGAATTGGAATAATCTCAAATCCCTAGGAAATTGGTGGGTGAGGAGCCACGTGGCACGAATCTAATTTTTTAAATTGATTAAAAGTAATGGACCATTTTGCTAAATAAAATTTGTGTATTTATAAATGAATGCTATAAATAAGAATGGGGAACTTATCATGAAGGAACTTATTGGAATTGAAATAATCTCAAATCCCTAGGAAATTGGTGGGTAGAGAGCCATGTGGCATGAATATAATTTTTTAAATTTATTGAAAGTCAATGCAACCTAACAAACTCTTTAATACATTAGAGTCATTGATAAGCATTAAGTCTAAGCAGATTCCCTTTAGAATCAATCTAGGCCCTCAATTAAAAAAATAAAAATAAAAGTCAACAAATCCTTATCCACCTTAAGTTGAAATAAGAAGCCTTTGCCAATTAGACTCACTCAAGTTGTATTACATTTTATATTTAAAAATATTAATAACAAAACAATTAATTGAGAGAGAGAATTATATATAGAGATTGATTTATGTTAATTTCATATCTATCAAAAAACTAAGAAGAATAAGTACAAACTTTTATTTTAAAAATAAAATAATAAAAATTGTATTGAAAAAAATTAATCCTATCCACATCAAATTAAAATAAATTTATGCTAATTAAATAATTATTAAAATTACAATTAATAATTAAAATACTCACTTAAAATAATATCTATTTAAATATTTTTATAAAAAAGCATCTAATTTAAATTTAATTCTATCAATTGAGATGCCCACAATAAAACTAGTTAGACCCCACAAATCTTACCATGGAAAATTTTAGGGGCTAATATTTGCAGGTGGGCTAATTTTCGATGATTTTTCCAAAAACAAATTAGCCAATTTCCATTTCTTAATGAAAATGATTTTCCCAAATTTAACAATATAAAATTATTTTACCTTAAAAATCACCAACATTATATAGAGATTATATATAAAATCATTATAAATTTAAATAGTTTTACAAATACGTCAACAAATATTTTATGGTTTGCATATTACAGACTAGTAAGATTCGCCAATATTTTTAAACTTCAAAATAATTTTCTATCTTTAAAATTTTCCGGGTTATCTTACTTTGGAATCAACAAGGTTGATAAAACAACTTTATCTCACCAATAATTTGTGGATTTTAATATTGTCATGAACAACAACATTCACAACACTATTATTCTTCGAAGTTAGAGTGTTGGTGGAAATGAAATGAGGCAACTTTACTCTTAGTATCATACCAACGACAAAGAAAAATAATGAAAATATTCACATTGACTCCTCTTTTTTTGTTTTTCACAAGCAAAACCAGATTATCTTATATCATTAAATAAAAGTTAGTTAGTTAGTTACATTTGTAACCGTCTCCCAACCGTTTGTGTATATCAAATAACCTTTCTAAAGAGATTATCAAGAGCTTCTAGGGTGCTTTGTTCATTGTTAGTCTATTTTGCTAATTTAACATACTAATTGGGTTAGTCCTGCCTTCGGCTATAGCAGGGTTCTATAGCGATCGATTTGATGTTGCTTAGTATTAATTTATGTTGAACGGACAATGTATTCCATGTTTTAACCAAGGTTTTAATAAAAATATCTTATCAAACAAAATTTTATCTAAATGTTTGTTTGGACTTTTTATTGCAGATAAGAATGCATGATTTTTACTATTTTTGTTAAAATTTAGGATAATCAACAGAGAATTGAGTTTAAAACATTTATATATATGAACTAATGCTAATTTTCAAGATAACATTAATCCGAAACATTTAATGTGCCATTTTTTTATACATAAAATTATGAAAATTAACTTTCAAGCATCCACCTACGCCGCCTATGGCCTCAACGCCTGCTCGGTCCCTGCCACCTCAACACTTGCCAATCCTGTCGCCTCAACACCTATGTTCTTAGCATGTCTTCACTTCATGCGGTAGCTTTACACTACAGTTGAAACGCCTGGACTAAGAGACATGCCGGTAAATGAGATAGACAAGCACAGGCTCTCGCTCATGAACATCATAACTAGGCTCTCGCTCATTAACATCATAACCATTCTACTATAGTGTAGATGCCCATACTAGGAGAGTTTCTGGTAAATGAGACAAATTCCCATACTTGGAGAACTACTAGTAAATGAGACAAATTCCCATACTTGCAGACCTACTGGTAATTCAACAATGTTCGCTGCAAAGAGAACCTGCACAATTGTTAATCTTCAACAATACCAGTTGCAGGAAGAACCTGCACAATTGTTAAGTATCACATCCACAATTCGTTTATGTTCAATAGTACTAGTTGTAGAGACAACCTGCATAATTGTGAAATATTTAAATTTTTCACATTTGCAATTACCACCTCTATGTAAAACTACATTTTTAGAAATCTGAAACATTGTGAAAAAATTTGGAGCACATTGCTAGTTTTATTGGAGCTAGCCTAGTTTAGGACTTGCTTGTGCAATAACAAATAAATTATTATCCTCCCATCTTTAAACCAAGCTTCCTTCATGTTATGAAAACAGTTACAAATTCCCAATTGCTTTGTTTCTAGGATGAAAATATTCAAAGTTATGCATTACTACAGTATCTGGTATTGGTTAAGATTTCATATTAAAATGCAATATGACTCATCCGTCTTAAACTATGTACGTCATGCAACTCCACTGCTAATGGATACTAGCGATCTAGTGCAATAAAGCTCTCAATCTAGTGCACTAGAGTTCTCTCACTTATCAGTAATTGTCTTCCACCAACAACTTTCATTTGCTTGACTATTCTTTCTTTCTAATCTACATTAATAAATTGGAATTGCAGTCGATTTGGTTATGGCTTAATCATATAATGCTTTACTATAAAACTGATATAATTTTATATCAATTCATATCAGTGTTATCATTTATTATGAGTACACATATACATCATAGCCTTTATCAGATATTATTCATCAAATGTGCATATTGCATATCAAATATCCTCGATGTTGTATAAATATGCTTGCAATAGGTTGTGAAGAACATCAATTGTATCATATATATTCATTATCCTGGATTTTAATGCACATGTTGTAAGTGATATCATGCTTGGCTACATTGCATATTTTATAAATTTAGCATAGAATATTATTTCCAGTATCCATGTCAAATGACAAGAACCCTAAAAAGGGTCTTTCTCCAGTGATGATAGAGATACACTGATCTCTTCAGTGATGATAGAGATACACTGATCTCTCCATTAATTTGATAGATAAAAACTTGGAGGACTAATTTCATTCACATATGCTTTTTAGGTATCTAAGTGTGTTTTTTCAGGTGTCAGTGCAGCGGGTATATTGAAATTTACCTATATTTGGATAAAATACGAGAGTATAACACTGCCCATTAAGAATCTTGTTTTGAAATTCAACAATATGCAAAAATTTCCCCTTTCTCTTGTTTATGCCAACAATAATCAATAATCTATTTGTGTTCTCTGGTTTTGTTCAATTGCAATTAATTGGTCGTGAAATAAGAATGAGGACCTTACCTTTCACCCACCCCACACTCTCGAACGAAAAACCATGATTTAGCAAAGGATTTATAGGCCTTGTTTTGTATATTGGGAAATATCACTCTTTAATTTTATTTTATTTTTCCCTTTCCTGCATTCTGGCTTCATATTCGCTTCTCCTCTGCTCTTGTAGCATTGCCGCTTTTGGTGACAAGACATTCATGCAAGGTGTATTGTAGCGTTTCTGATCATATGTGGTCTTCTTACAAGATGTAAAATCAATGGGTTAGTAATGAGGAGAAATAGGAAGAACCTGAACAAGATACTCAGAAATACAACAGAGCTCCCTAAAATTGAAAGCATCCGCTTGTAATTTCTTGGTGCACATACAAACTTGCAATCACACCACGATTTTTCCCAACGTACCCTATTAATTTTTTGGATCAAGCAATTAACTAAGTAACCCCAAGTTAATTCTCCATGGCTAAACAACACTCGGAAATTTCTAGAATTTGACATGCATGCCATGCTTATTGCATTATGGAAAAGTGGGCAATATGTGGGCGCACATATTTATCTATCAAACACTGGTTGTTATTCATATTTAGTTAAATAAATTAACATATAATATAGTAATTGATTAATTACCTTATATACTAGGCTTTTGAAAATTTCCTACATATAGTACAAGTGGTTGTCCAGATGTTCTAATATAATAATTGATTAATTACTTTATATACTAGGCCTCTAAAAATTTCCTGCATATAGTCCAAGTGGCTGTCCATAAATTATCGTTTGAAAATAAAAACATTTTTTTTAATATGTGTAACCCCTCTATTCTTATCATGATGCGAGTAAACTATTGCCATGTTTTCTTGATCCAGCTTCAAAGATGGATTCACACATTTCAGTATTTGAATGAAAAAGTTTTTTAATTCCTACAACAGTTTACTCAACTCATGGATACAACAATTCTCATGTCTTTGTTGTAGCCAACAACAGAAGCTTTTTATCTCTCTGATAAAATAATACTCTTACTAATTTATTCAGTCCTTGTTGGGAATCAGAATATGCAATTTAACATAAAAATATCAAAAACAACTATTTCATTTTAATTATAAAATTTAATTTTTAATTATATTTTTCATTACAACAGTAACGAAATAAAATTAAAATGAAATTCAATCTTGAATATGCAACCACAGGAAATTGGTCGAAAGGTAAAATGACAAACAATACCGAAGTCATTTATATTTCTTAAAAAGTATTTTCAGTGGCTCAGTTATGTAGCAAAAATAATTGAATAATGGCTTGAAAATAACCTGAACAAAAATAATACTAAATTGATCTTTTCACGTCTTAGTAGAGTCCAAACTGTTCTAAAGCTTTCCCAATTAGACATGATTTTTTCAGGCATAGTTGAATCCCTTCTCAGCAGGGACTTCAACTGCTATTATGGCACTTGTTATCTTTTATTGTCGATTTATTCTTCTCATAGGAAACTAATAGTCTATGGCAAGAGAGTATAACTTTAGTACTTTGTTCAATGTTAGTCTTGTAGAAATTTTGAATAATTTAACACATATTCAACAGATATTATCTTGATCATGTACTATTGCGGAAAACATACACAATACATAAGCTCCTCTACGTTGATCATCAATATAGCAGCATCAATAACAATAAAACATCAAGAGCATTCACACATTAACACAGTATGTATCCCGGGGAAAGCATCTCGCTAAAAACCCCAACTATCTGTATATTAATGATTGAGTCATGTAACATTACACAGCATAATACTTCTCACAAGTATCTCAACCTCTGTTACACACAATACAGCTCAGATCTGAATCAA
>APFE030452901.1:18641-64511 GCA_000404065.3 Pinus taeda | reverse complement strand
CTGGGTCAGAACAATTGGTTGTAATCCTCTTGCTATTCTTGATATTAATAAAGCTATTCAAGTTTTCCTCCACATTCTTGTATGTTTGATTATATATGCATTTGTGTGGTCAATACATATTTGGTCCTGTGTTGTTTATGACTGTAGATCTCTGTTCTTCGATAGTATTATGCTGCTTTGATTTCATAGGTGCTCTTTGAAGCTGGGTAGACGAATAAGGAGCGGCAAAGATCTATCGAGAAGGAGAGGAACCAGGCAAGGAACCAAGCACAAGACAAAGGTTGGTGTCCTTTGTTCCCCTCTTATCTATTTTTCATAAAGGAAAGTGAAAGTAGTTTTAACGTGTTTATTTCTAAGATAGATACCAATCTTAGTGGGAATAGCAGCTCTAAGTGGACATTATTCCCGGTAACAAAATGGCGACTCCACTGGGGACCGAATAGATTGTTTGCTAGTCTATATTTGTTTTTTTTATAAACTTACAGACGGAGCCTGAAGTCAAGCCAGCTAGCCTTCGAGCTGCATTTGCTATGCAAGTGAAAAGTAGATCAATGCTGCTTCAGTCTATCTCTGGGTTGTGTTTATAAATTGAACGATCGATCTGCAAACACTCTAATTGCCCTAAGTGGTGGCTCTAGTAACCTCCTTAGATCAACTCCTGTGATTAATATTGACTGAACATCACTTGCTCGGCCTAAATCCCTGAACTGAACTGCAAATTGTGACCAAAGACTAGATAAAAGTCTCGCACTCGTACCATCGCACCCTCTCTTCAAGGTATTTTGTATGCATCGCACCTCCCATGTGCAGTAGTTGAGATGCATACTAAATTCCCTGTGTAGCAGGTGCGATGGTCAGAGAAGGTTAATTTTACCTTTAGGCTTTTGTTTTTCTTCACTCTTTTCAGTTCTATTCAGGAGTTTTTGCTGTCTATGGTCAGTTTATCTCTGTGGAAACCCACTTCTCTTCCATCATTCTGCCTCCATTGTGCAAAGAACTGTAAATGTTTTTATGTATTGTGCACCATTTTCAGTTCTCTTTTACAAAGAAGTAGCATAATCAGACTATCGTTTCTTGATCTGAAAGTATCGCAAGTGTCGTTTTCAGTTGTAGAAGAGAATCCCATTGTTCTTGATAGTCGATTACATTTTTACTCTTGTATGTGATTTGAAGTAGTAGTTTTTCAAGTGTCGAAAACAGTTTTCATTTCGAAATTGCAAAGTGTCGTCCTTATCTTCACTTCATTTTGAAAAGAAATTTGTTAGTATTGTCACTTTGAAAAGATAGTTCAAATTTGCACTTAGCATTCTTCTTGTCATTCACACATTAAGAAGGCTGAAAACAAAAACATACATGTGCATTTGCATTTAGACTGCTTGGTTTGATTTAGGACAGTGCATTTAGTGTGTGCTCTGTGCTCTTTGTTGAAAGACCCTCAGTTCTCTTTCCTTAATAGCTAGGATTTTCATTGCAAAAGAAGATTAAACGATTGTTTATCATCTTAGACTACATTTTAGGAATTGTATATATACATCACACAGTGAACCTGAAAAGCAAATTTTTAAACAAGATCAACTATAAAATAAATTAAATGAACCTAAAAACGCTTTGGAACCTAACGCACAACATCTAGAAGTCTAGGCTAGAGACGTATTCCGGCGTCGTAAAGCCTGGTAACTATCGCTTTCATTGTTGGTTGGGTGATTCCTCCTCTTTGAGACGACAAGTACCAGTATGGACTTGTGCTCCCACGTACCGTCGAGTATATATTAGGAGACCACAATAGGCTATCTCCTTTATCCTTAGGAAGCCGTGTCTGCCGCCTTATCAATCACAATGCACTGAACACAACATTCAAGAAGATTGACTACCGTACCGTAAAAAGTATTCTGCAGTTTTGCGATTGGTTTGGTAATCCCTCTGTCTAGATTTCCAAAGTAGTCTCTTTCATTCCTTTTTAGACTCCTTAAAGGAAAAGTTCCATCTGAGCGCTTGTCACTTCAAGCTCATTAAAAATCGAAGGCGACTAGAGTCATCTTTTGTTTTTTCTCGACACTTAAAAATTGAAAAAACAAGTTGTGTCAAAGTGTCTAAAATTTATTTTAATCGGAATAACATCACAAGTTCCCTCGTTGGTATTTAGGTTGAGAAAAATGGAGTCTACCAACCAAGGATTTCCCCTTGGAGGAAATCCTAGTCCTTTCTCCTCTTGGGGAGATGTTGGTGCACCCCATATGGCCACCATTGTCACTTTCAAGTGAACTGAACTTCCCATATGCTCTTCTTACTCTGTCGTTCAGAATACCGTAATTCCTGAACAATCAAGTCAGCAACTAGATGATACTAGAGTTACCCCCCAACCTTCTACTTCGTCTGTTTCTCCCTCTCCTCCTTCCTCTTCACTTGATGAAGCTGGTAAAGCTAAAAATCAAGTAACTGAGAAGAAGAAAAAGCGGAAAGAGAAAAAGGAAAAGAAGAAGAGAGAGCCAAAAGTGAAAGGGGGCAACCATGTGTCGTCTAGCGAAAATCCTCACACTGCACCATCTAAACCTAAATCTCCATGTATCATTTGCAAAGGAGACCACTATCACCGAGATTGTCCTTGCATCCCTCGGGTCTTAAGGGACTGGTCTCCCCGTTTGCACAATCCGGTGTCATCAACCTCTGATGATCATGTTGGGAGTACACCGTCGACTAGTGAAAGCGAAGTATCTGGACAGAAAAGGAATTGAAAATTTCCTTGTAAACTGTGTGAAGGCGATCACGTCGTCCACCGTTGTCCCTTCCTAGACGAAGCTAAAAGAGTTTTGGATGACCGTCCTACTTCACCACTACGACTCCCTCCTGGATATAAGAAACTCTTGCCGAGTCCATCACTGGTTGAAAATCCGACTGACACGCCATTATGGTCGGTTGAAGCATCTACCATTGAAGATAAAACCTCTAAATCCATACCTGATGAAAGTCAAAAGGTCGAGGCGACAGTTGACCTGGTCTTGTCTTCAGAAGGTCTATCATCAGATGGTACAGTCACTGAAGAGAAAGAGAATGACACCATTCAAATTCTTTTCGTAAACACAGACTCTGATGAACTTGGGGGCAGTATACCCATTCCTTTACCGTCGGAAGGAAGTTCGCCAGAGTCGTATCCGGCCATCTATTCAGTCCCACCTCCAAGCAACCTAGTTGTTTCTTTCGATTGGAACCTACTAGGCAGACCTCGTTTACCAGAGAGTGTACCATTCTGAATCATTGTACAAGCTTACATAATGTTCATGGCTGTTACCATCATAGATGAAGGGGCTTCTATGAGTATCCTTTCCTCAACTGCTTGGAAAGCGCTTGGTTCGCCATTGCTTCTGCCTGAAATGAGAAATTTGACATGCTTTGACAAAAGAACCAGTTGACCATTAGGGATCCTTCCTAATGTGCCCATTACTTTGAGAAGGAAAACCATTCACATGAACGTGATGGTAGTCCAAGGACCCCTAGATTATAATCTACTCCTTGGGCGTGTCTATATTTATTGCATGGGGTCCATTGTCTCCTCACTCTTTAGAGTAATGTGTTTTTCGCATGAAGGCGGAGTGGTCAAGCTCGTAGACCAGTTGTTATTCCCTGGCTCACACATAGAAAATAGTCAAATACCATCCCTAAATGGTATTTTCACACAAGGAATGTCTCATCAATCTCCTGTCCGTCCACCTGATGAGCGCGAGTGATTCGGGAGGATATGACTGAATCCCAGGGGGCATGCACCCTGGCCTGCTTCAGCGGGGAAACTCTAGGTATAAAGTAGGTTTCTACGAAGGAAAATGAATGGTTCGACACCCGTCCTTATAGGAAAAGGGAGTTAGACCAGAATAAGATTCCCTCGTCAAGGTTAGGAGGTTGGGATTTAGAACCACCCTGATCCAGATGGACTACGCCAGGAAGTGTTTCCATCTACGGTGTGGATGGAAGCTATCTTGCAAAAGCAGGAACTTCTATATGGTAACCTGGAAATTTTTCATTATACCTGGGGGCATGCAAACCTTTTTGCATGCAAGCGAAGAGTGACCATTTATTTTTTAAATTTGTAGGTCCTCTAACCCTTTAAACTCGTAGGATTGGTCGTTTCCTAACTTGCATAAAAGAAGGATCTGGGGCAAAGCTTTAAACGGTGCAAGCTCCATAAAAAATGGCATCTGAGATGAGATATCCTTATTATATGATTGGTACGAGCAGTTTTTTTGCAAAGTTCAAGCTCGTTAAAAATTAAACATAAGCAATGAGCAAATGTTTCCCCCAGAGTTTAAGCTCACCAAAAAATGAACTGATTTCCGGTAAATAACCATTGTGAATGCATTATCATCAACTTTTGAGCCTTGGTCATGTTCTCATCATCACCTCCACTTTGTTTTAGCTGATCATACGCCTCCATTTGATTTTTTACCCTTTTGAGGAACATCTGCGAAGAGTGATTCTATTAGCCATCCTTGTGACACTGCCGTGATTGGAAAATTCCAAACCTTACCTGGAATCAGCTGCTACCCGAAATCATCACTCGTTCCTCAAAAAATGAGTCTCCTTTCAGCTCTTTTCAACTGACTCATAAAATATGGAAAGATTGCCGAGCGATTAGCCTCTCCGGCTTGTTAAAGTCATCGGAAGTGCTATCCCTCCTCTAGATTTTAATCTTTTTGGATCTGAGGGATTATTACACAAAAAGGTCGAGCGCTTGTCTTATTTGGCTCGTTAAAACTATTGAAAATTCATCCCTTTCGTATTATTTTACTCTTTTTCAGACTTAAAGGATTATATGACGAAAAAGAATCATTGGAGTTTCCTTTCTGTCTCTTTTTCAGACTCTCTAAAAATGAAAAAGGACCGAGTTATCATTGTCGTTAAACTCGTTAAAACAAATAGCGACAAACTTGTCCAAATGGATGAGAATGAGTTTCATTGTCGCTAAGCTCGTTAAAACATAGTGATGGGTTCGCCTGAAGGGTGGATTATAGAAAAAGCATATGTTATCCTCCTCAAGCTTGAAAAAAATAAAGAGGTACTGGTCAGCAATGACTGGGGAAAATTGGGAAGAAAACTTGAAGAAACTTTATTGGCAGCAAGTCGCTCTTGAACATGACACTTTCACTTCGTCCGAGTCGGGTTGGGTTATTCCATTCATATTACCATTGGTCCATCACACCATCCATATTTGGGGTTAATGCTACCAATCCATTGTCAAGTGTCGCCGATATGTTCAAGAGAATTGCTCAGAGAATTCACCTGTGTCTCATTCGCTGCAATACATTCACGCTCCATTCTTTCATGACTGCCACCATGAACCCTGTATCATCAGCTCGTTTTCACCTCCAAAATCATTTGCTCCATTCCGTGTCGTAGATGTGGGATTCATTAAGGCCCTCCTACGATGGGTCACTTCTTGTCGACATCAGCTCATTATCTAAGAATTCGACCTAGGAACAACCCTTTTCAGTACTTTGAAGCTTGCATGCCTCAATGGCAAGTTTCTCACTTTCGATGACAGGTTTACATCAATGGCCTTCGACCGGAATATTTTACGTGGTGTTCGACGCCAAGTCCTTTTTTCACACCACGCGAATTGTACTGTAGTACCTTGAGGATCATTTTCATTATTGGTGATCCCTCTCGCACCTATTAACAGCTTACATCATTGGTTGGTAATCAGGCGATGTCTTTCCATGTTCAACTCCAGAACATCTTTCACATGGATCGAATTGTACTCCGAGTGAAGATTGAATGAGTTTTGAAGACCCTGGATCTAGTTTCATCCATCTGGGCTGTGATATATTCAGGAATATAAAGACATCAAATGTACATCATTTCCGAACAGATGATCATCCAAATCAAAGGATGATGACTCTGTCCAAATCATCAGTCTGCCACACAGACGGTTGTCTGTCCTATGTACATGAAAATGAATTTATAAAGCTGAGCATGGGAATGCCCGTCTCAGCTAGATCAGGGAAAATATTATGAAGATAATGTATTGTATTGTATCTTATTACAGGTCGCCTCCCAGTTTGAAAAAACTTCGGATCCTCATGATAAAGCATTTCACCCGACATCAAAAGATTAACGACCGCATGCTTTAGGGGGCAACTATTATAGACATTTTTGGGCACTGCAACCCCAATCATAAATGTCCGTAAACTAAGGGCTCCTAATTCCCTAAAAGTGTTGCTTCACTACCTAAAGGAACAAGGTCAGCTGATTACATCATCTCCCAGAAGTTCTCCATATAAAACTGCTCAAAACTGGTCAAAACTGGACCATACAGAATGCCCAGTGTAGAGGGTGTGATGCATACTACCTTCCCAGTGTAAAAGGTGCGATGCATACTAGATGGACCCTCTGTAGGGTGCGATGGGCGAGAATGGACAAATGGAAGAGACAGTTTGTGAGGTGGAGGATCATAGAATCTTCCAGAAACTTCCCCTCTGACACTTGCCTCTTTGATTTCGCCCAAGGATGAGTAAAATATCATCAATCTCCAAGTGGAACCAAGAACTATTAGAGAGAGGACACTAATCAAAATCCCAAAATCTGACTCACCCCCCTACAATCATCTATATATGGATCCCTCATCACAAAGATCCAGAGGCTGGAATCTTGTATCTTGTAGAGAAGTGTTGTTGGTTTTCTGGTGTAACATCATAGTGTTGGGTGATCTAAGCTTTACTTGAGGTGAAGAAGGGCTTTCTTGCTGGAGGATGATGTTGGGTCAGAACAATTGGTTGTAATCCTCTTGCTATTCTTGATATTAATAAAGCTATTCAAGTTTTGCTCCACATTCTTGTATGTCTGATTATATATGCATTTGTCTGGTCAATACATATCTGGTCCTGTGTTGTTTATGGCTATAGATCTCTATTCTTCGATGGTATTATGTTTCTTTGATTCCACAGGTGCTCTTTGAAGCTGGGTAGATGAAGAAGGAGCATCAAAGATCTATCGAGAAGGAGAGGAACCAGGCAAGGAACCAAGCACAAGACAAAGGTTGGTGTCCTTTGCTCCCCTCTTATCTATTTTTCATAAAGGAAAGCAAAAGTAGTTTTAATTTGTTTGTTTCTAAGATATCTACCAGTCTTAGTGGGAATAGCAGCTCTAAGTGGACACTATTCCCGGTAACAAGGGGAACTAGAGCCTTTCAATCCAGAGGCAAGGGGTGCACTTCGAAGAAGAAACATGGCTAAAGATGAAGCTCATATTAAAGAGGAGCGTAATTTCAGAAAGACTTTCTATTCAATGGCAGAGAATATCATTCAGCTGGTTTTAAGGCTGGAGAAAGCAAAAGAGAGGAACCCAGAAGGACAAGGTTCAACACATGGGAATGGTGGAGAAGAACCCCCTCCTTCTCCTTCTGGGAGTGGAGGTCCTTCTTCCTCTCACCACCATAATCATAGAAATTCAAAGGATGCATCTAAGAAACCCTTCTTTAAATTAGATTTTAAATTTGATCTTCCTATGTTTAATGATGAAAGTAACGTAGAAAAGCTTAATAATTGGATTAGGCAGACTGAGGTCTACTGCAGGATTCAACAGATCGTGGAGGACGAGGCAAAGATCTAGCTGGCCTCCCTACAGCTGAGCAGTAAGGCTCTTGTTTGGTGGGAGAGAAAATTGTAGAGCAATAAGAATGTGGATAAGCTCTTTTCCTCATGGTCTGATTTCACTTCTGCGTAAAAGGAATAGTTTTATCCCCTAAGATACAAGCAAAAAGCCTTGATGAATTGGCAGTATTTAAGGCAAGGCAAAGGGCAGGATGTTCAGAGTTTTACAGAAGAATTTAGAAAGCAAGCACTGAATCTCAGTATAGCACTTGATACACCTGAAGTTGTGAC
Source organism: Pinus taeda (assembly GCA_000404065.3). Taxonomy (NCBI): domain Eukaryota; kingdom Viridiplantae; phylum Streptophyta; class Pinopsida; order Pinales; family Pinaceae; genus Pinus; species Pinus taeda. Next base: position 56,643 of record APFE030452901.1, on the reverse strand, counting down.
TAAGTATATAGGCTCATTGCATAGCTATATTAGGCATTCATTGTTGTTGTTTGAACCAACCACTATTGACACAGCTAGTGTGAAGGCAATTCATATTGAGAACAAGGGCAAGAATGAAAGAGATGATCAGTCCAGAAAGCCACCGTTCAAACCTCCCAATGGTAAATCCAAAGCGAAATGGAAAGGGAAGGAGAAGAAAATAGCAACAGCCAAAGAAGGAGAGCAGCCTTATTACAATCACTACAAGAAATAAGGCCATGATGACAATCACTGTTGGAAGCAGCACCCAGAAAAGCGTCCAAAGAATTATGGAGGAAAAGGGAAGTAGAAGACAGTGGCAACAACCCAGCAAGACCTTGGATCGGATTCGGGAGATGAAGCGTTGATCACAGCAGCAGGAACAAAAGGTACTCTTACACCTTCTATTAATTCTAAATCGCATGAAGGCACCAGTTCTGTAGATGAGTCCCTTTCGAATGACCAAAAAAGAATTGAATTATTTCATATCAGAGTTGTTGTAAATCATACCAAATTTGAAACTCTGTTTGGTACTGGGTCCCAAGAAAATTTAATTGCAGAATCCCTGGTAAAGAAACTCGACTTAGAGACAAAACGACACCCGAAACCTTACCCACTGGGATGGATACATGATAAAGTGAAATTGAATGTAACCCAGCAGTGCAAAGTCAAATTTGTGATTGCGTCTAAGCTAGTAGACAAAGTAGAGATGGATGTAATACCATTGGATATTTGTGGCATGGTGTTGGGGAGCCCATACCTGTATGATAGAAAGGTAGTCTTTTTCCGTTATGAGAACAAATATCAAATCACCAAGGATGGGATAGAATATATAGTCAGGGCTCATCAAAATAAAATTAATGCCAGCCTTGTAAGCGTTGGACAAATGAAAAGACTGGTGAATTCCAGTAAAGGATGCATGCTTATGGTTGTAAGGGAAAAAGAGGTAGAATTTTTTGATGCATTCTAGGGCTACGATTGGGAGAATAAATAGGAATTAATTGAATTGATTTCTAATTATGATGAGTTGTTTCAGGAACCAAAGGGATTACCTCTGAAGAGGGAAATCTAACATGAAATCCATCTACAGCATGATACCCCTCTGCCAAATATTGGCATGTATAGGATGTTAGCTATGGAGATGGAGGAAATCAAGAGACAAGTGCAGGAATTGTTGGACCAAGGCGCCTTCAGGCCGAGGACCTCTCCGTGTGGTTCATCGATTGTTTTAGTGCCAAAGAAAGACGACACTTGGAGGATGTGCATGGATTACTGCATGCTCAACAAGATCACGATGAAAAATCGCTATCCCCTTCCACGCATAGATGATTTGTTAGACCAATGAAAAAGTGTTGTTTATTTCACAAAGTTGCATTTGCGCAGTGGCTATCACCAGGTTAGAATTGCAGAGTAGGATGTGTGGAAAACCGCTTTCAAGACCAAGTAGGGGTTGTTCGAATGGATGGTGATGTCATTCGGGATTTTCAATGCTCCAACCACCTTTATGCGGGTTATGAATGATATATTTCAGCCTTTCATTGATGATTTTATTCTTGTATATTTAGATGATATACTTGTCTTTAGTAAGAGTTGGTCTGAACATGTGTGTCATGTAAAGAAAGTGCTTGATGTGTTGAAAAAGGAAAAACTCTTTATAAAATTGTCAAAGTGTGAATTCAGGAATACCTCTTTGGGTTACCTAGGTCATATTGTTGGTCATGGTCAGTTAAAAATTGATCCCTCTAAAGTTGAAGCAATTGTAAATTGGCCTAAGCCTACTAGTGTAACTGAGGTCCGTACCTTTCTAGGTGAAGTCCAGTATTGGAGGGGATTTATTGCTAATTTCTCTGTTATTGTAGCACCTTTGCACACCTTGACAAGTGTGAAACAGGTCTTCCAATGGGGAGGAAGACAACAGGAGTCCTTCAAAACATTGAATGAAAAGGTCAGCACCGTGCAAGTCTTAGCCTTACCCGATCTCCAACAGCCATTTGAGACCGAAACCGATGCCAGTGGTTATGCCATGGGAGCTGTACTGATGCAGAAAAAGAAGCCAATTTGTTACCATTCTGAGAAGTTTTCTCAAGTTGTGATAAACTATCCCACCTATGACAAGGAACCTTATGCCTTGGTGTAGAGTGTGAAAAAGTGGAAACACTACCTGATCGACAAGGAAACCATTATTCATACAGAACATCAGCCCTTGCAGTATCTTCAGTCACAAACCAAGTTGCAGTAATCTCGTCATTTCAGGTGGATGGGCTTTCTTCAACAGTTTCATCTGGTAATAAAGTATAAGAAGGGCACTAGCAATAAAGTGTCTGATATGCTATCTCGCCCTCCTATTTCTGATTTTGTTATTTTTCATAATGCTTCATTATCTTTTGAGATTTATACTGAACAATATGCTAACGATGATGACTTTAAGGAGGTTTATGCAAAACTAACCCATGGTTCACAGGTGGACAACTATCACTTGCAGGGGAAATTGTTGTATCACCTTGGTAAATTGTGTATTCCCACAGGGGAAAAAGTACATGTCATTCGAGAGGCCCACACCTCTCTTGTGTCTGGATACTTTGGTGTCGAAAAGACTTTATTCCATGTACAAAGGTTTTGTTTTTGGCCTCATATGAAAAACATTGTGACTCACTATGTAAAGGGTTGTGTGGTATGTTCTGTTTCAAAGCCCTCTAATAGAAAACTTGGGCTCTACACACCACTCCCTATTACAAGTCGTCCTTGGAGAAGTGTGTCAACGGACTTTGTAGGAGGTTTACCTTTGTCTAGGAAGGGTCACGACTATTTGCATGTCATCATTGACCATTTTAGCAAGATGTGTATTCTTATGCCTTGTAAAAAGAAGATTACTACAAAGCAGACTGCTTCTCTTTTCTTTCAGCTTGTTTGGGTCCACTTTGGATTACCCACATCATTTGTGTTAGATCGGGAATCTCAATTTCTTGGAGAGTTTTGGACCAGCTTGTGGAGGATGATGGACACCAAATTGAAAAGAAGCACAACATTTCACCCGCAGACTGACGAACAGACAGAGGTTGTAAACTGTACCATGGTACACTTATTACGAGGCTATGGTGGGAAACATCCCAAGTTGTGGGATGAACATCTCCCATATGTACAACATTCCTACAACTGAGCAGTGCATTCATCTATGCAACATTCACCATTCGAGACATGTTTTGGTTACCTACCAAAGGACCTTTTTGATATGGTATTTAGAAGGGAAGATGGCTCCAGTGGATGTAATGATAGGGGCAAAGCTCAACAGTTCATTCAACAAATCCAATTGATTCACCAAGCAGTGCAAGAGTAGTTGGAGAAAAGTCAAGCCCATTACAAGGCTCGACATGATAAACACTGAGTCGACCATCAATTCGAAGTGGGCGAAAAAGTGTGGTTCCACATCAACAAAGACATGATGAAGGGAGAAGGAAAGAAGTTGCGACCAATCCGGTATGGACCATTCACCATTTTTGAGAAGATTGGGAACAATGCCTTTCGTCTTGACTTATCAGTATATATGCAGATGTACTCAGTTGTGAATGTGGAGAACCTAAAGTTGTTTGAACCACCATTGATCATGGACACTGATGAGGTGGGCACAGTTCCTATAGTTGATGATTTTGCACCAGAATATCTCGATGAGTTACCCAAAGACATCATCCTCGACAAAAGAACCAAGAATTCACAGCGAGGAGATGTAGAATACCTTCAATTTGGTTTCAAGGGAATGCAACCCAGCAAGGCTAGGTGGATGGAGAAAGAGAAAGTGAGGGAACAATTCCCTCACTTGCCAATTGACTACTAAAAAGCTTTTGGCGGTCAGAAAGCTCCTCAATGGGGAGGATTGATCCAGGTGGATCTTCAGATATAATGGCATGGAAAAGCTCATAATCAAAGTGCTCAGAATGAAATCGACCTAGGACCAGAACGTAGATCTTGTCGTCTTGATTCGAACAGTGTGAACAACACTTCAATCCGAGTCTAGATGATGAAGTTATCGCAAAGAGAAGGGTGCTATGTTCCTTAAGAAAATGTGACATTTTCCTTTAAAAATGGACTTTTAAGTTTAAAATGAAAAATCGCAATTGGCACATCCAAAAAGGTGGACTTAAAGAGAGGCAGCGGAACCCCCGATCAGCGATTACCGAAATATCGGGTCGGAGGCATCTTGGCGATATCGGAGCAGGCAGGCGATGCGATCAGCGATAAAGCAATCGGCAGGATCATTATCGGCGATCAGAGGCTAGGACATCGGACCATTATGTGAGTGGGTTGCTGATGCGATCGGCCGACGCTGATATCAATGATCAGCCATCCCCGTTTAAACAAGACTGTGCACCCTGATATGCCGATTGCAATATCAGACCCAGACCCAATACAGAAAATCTGCCCTATTTAATCAAATTTGAAGTCTGGCGCTTGAAGATTTTGCCGGATTTTAAGTCTATTTTCGAGATTTTGGGTATTGTTGTTACAACGATAATGAGGCCATTTTAAGGGGTTGGTTGTGCCGCCGATCCTTCTACTCCACCTGCCTTCAGTTTTGAACTAGGCAGCTCGATTTATGCGGTCTTTGTCATCAAGAAGGCTCTATAAAGCCCAATAGTTGGAAAGAGCACGAGCAAGAGGAATTTCAGCACGCACTTCGTGGGAGAAGAGCTTTCAGGAGACTGATAGCGCATTTTTGTCTATTTTGGACAAGTTTTACATGTCTTAAGCTCCTCTCATTGTTACGGACGCATTGGTGCTGCTTAGTTCTCCATCTGGGGTCCCCATTTCATAGCCATCTATCAAAATAGAGGTATAAGCCTCTTGTATGTAGTTGATGATTGTAAATTCTCTTCTTACATGCCATTTAATATAAAGGCCTCCCCATTGTTTGAGCTGGGCCCGAAGACGTAGTCCGAATTGGACCAACTCCGTTATCTAGTCTTGGTGTCTTCTTTTTGTGCCTTTTTGTGCTTTCTTCTTCTTTTCTTGAGTGTACAATGAATTTCTGTGTTAAGCTACAATTTTGCATGTGATTCTTTTCATACATCTACAAGCAACAACATCCTGGATTAGATACAGGATCTGAAATTTGGAACAGAGGTTCATACCTATTTCTTCTCAAATGGGCTTTTTTTTTTTAGCTTCTGAAACTTCGTAGTGAAAGAGTTTAAGAAAAAAATCCACGATGACCTATTTTAGATGAAATTCTGGAGCTTTCCAAAACCCTAACTTCTTGAGATCCTATCTCCTAAAATATAGCGAGACAAGTTCTGAAATTTGGACCCGAGGTTCAGCGTGATTTCATCTCAAATGGGTATTTTATTTTAGGTTTTGAAACGTCACTAAAAAAAATTATAGGGAACATTCCATGATGGGTTGTTTGGAGCAGCGAAACCCTAGAATCCAAAGCTCTAATACCAAATGTTATGAAACTAGAATCCAAAGCTCTGATACCAAATGTTATGAAACTAACTCACAAAAAGATAGAAAAGATAGATCAACACCTTAGAAATAAGCCTCTACGAGGGGGCAACCTCCTTTACATTACACAAATGAAAAATTCTTGGATGATACAAATGACAAGACCTCCTTTCTATATATAGGAGTCTAAGGGGTCATAATATAATCAAAGCCAACATAACAATAATAATGTAAGGGCACAATAATAACAATAGTGGGCTTCTATGGGGCATAATAATAACAATATGGGGACTACATGGGCACAATAATATAATAAGGGGGTTGTATTAATAACAATAAGGGGTTACACTAGTAGTATAGGGACATAACAAATCCCATGGCACCTGAGGCAGTCGTTGCATCACATTCATTAGTAATTTTGGATGGTACCCTAGCGAAGCTTGGGTACTTGCACTGGAAAATACTTTTGACTAGAGGTCAGCGTAATTGTTTTTCTTACCTTCGCTGGTAGGCTTGGGCCGTTATTATCCCAAACTATCTTCGGAAGGTCCCTTACTTCGCTTTCTTGTATTTGTGTGTCCGATCCTCAACACCCAGAGCGGAAATACTTGGAAGCTTCTTGATTGGTTGCATCTTTTGGGACTTTATAGTCGAGTGATCTTTGCTCTTTGTATCTATTTGTCTTTAGGTGGATTTGTCTTGTCACTTTTGGACTTTAGGATCTGAGTGACTAACCTACCACTCCACCGATCTTGAAATTCTTTTGATTTTTTTTTGAAAGTGGTAGAGTTGCCTACTTAAGGGAAAAGTTGACTGAGTGATTCCTCCTATGGGGACATGGGACCCCTTAATCGCCTCTTTTGATCCTTATAGTTCTCATGATTTCTTGGAATTTGATTTTCCTTCACAGGAGGAACTCTTTGAAGCCATGAGTTTTAACTACCAAAGGAGCCCTTGGCTTGAGCCTTACAAGGCGTTTAACTCGAAGAACTATTATATGTAAGCTGCAAGGCTGCGTGGTTCCTTGTACCATATTGTATATATAAGGTACGCATTTTCAAGTTTTGTATTCTATAACACAAGATTTTATCTGAAGTTTATATGTGGGATGTATTAATTTCTTGTCTAGTGTTCCTATTTATGTCTACAGAACTTGGAAGATTTCTCCTTTGGAAATTTTTATGGTCGGTCCATTCTGACAGGTATTGGTTCTCGAAACTGGCATATAGGTTAGGTTTTTCACCTGCATTGTGCATTTATCAATTTCCTTTCCCATTTTTGCCTCAGGATCGACCCCACCAAGTTATGACACATAACCTTCTCATTTATTAGAAGTGTTATGACTTGTGTGGTAGAGCCTACCTTATCATGGTGCCCTAGATAGTACCTTGTTGTCATTTGGCACCCATGTTGAATTTTTGTTCTTAGGCTCGGGAGTCCTCTTTAGTCCCGCCATGAATTTTGCATTGAAGCCTCATTCCTCTACTTCTTCGCTATTTTTCTGGATTTATACCCTAGAGGCTCCTTTGTGTTGAGTTGTACTGCTGCATTTCATATTGACTATTTGCATCATTTGGCCTTGGGCCGGCTTCACATGGACTCGTGTTTAAGCCACTTTTCAACCATCTCTTCTACAAAATCAACCTTGTAATCACTTAGCCTATGCGACTTGATGCACCCTTTTACCCATGGGAAGAACATTCCTTTGAGTGTCCTTGACCAATTTCGCCACCTTGCATTGAGCATAGGAATGTTCCCCTCCTAGGAACTAGAGCACCTATTTTTTCAACACTCATTCTTTCCACTATAATTTAGCATTCTTTTATTCTTTTTCAAGCTTCATATAAAAGAAAAAGACAAAAAAAAATTATATTCCAAAAAGAGTGGGAACGGGACATTATTTCCATATTTGATGGCAGCTAGAGTTAGCTGTGTCGCCCTTGAACAAAGCATTCAAAAGTAAGTCTTTCCTCCATTGGGAGGGGCTTTAGTTTGACTTAGGAGAGCCTTAACCTTGTTATTGAGTCAGTACTCCTATGATTGGTTACCTCTTCCAATCATATGGAGAGTTTGCTTATGCCTCCCGCATGACGAACTTATACAAATTTATGATATGCTGCCATGTAGTCACAGTTGAGTTGTTCTTTTGTTTAAGGGAAGTAAACCTGAATTGACCTCTCTACAGTCTCTCTTGACCTATTTTTCAGTCGACCATCCCTATTTGTCAGCGTCATGTTCATTATCACATTAGCAATATGGTCCTTTGCTCGTCCCAGTTTGAGAATGTCTCCATTGACTTCTTGTTGGCGGATCTTACTCTTATCGACAACGACAAATGGTTTTAAGGGAATATCTAGAGCCGCACCCTATCCCTATTTTCATTATTTATAGGTCACCTTGCACTCAGCATTGATTAGTATCATGGGTCTTTGATTGAGTGGTTTCCTTTGTGTTCGACATCAGCTTTCATTATCACACATTGGGATTCATGTAGTGCCTTGGTTTCCATTTGACCCTATTGGTGGATTACTCGTCTCTGTGTTAGCTTTCATTATTGGTTGGTTTAGATGGTTTCTATCATGCGCTAGCCACATATTGTGTATGCTGGAAACATTCTTCAGTTTGGTTACTACATCTTTGTTCGTCTGGTTCCTTCCACATTATTGGCCTACGGGTTACACTCACGCTAGATTGATGAAGGATGCCTTAATGCCTTCCTTCTAGCAGATCTTTTCCCATCGACTTCAGCTCATTGCTTTGGGAAAGAAATCTAGAGTCCATTAGGCAGTACATCAGGGTTTCCAGTCATCAGTGGCAGATCCCTTCACTCTCGACAGTGGGAAAACATCATTGTCTCCTGATTGGTAGATTCTTCCAAGTGTTCGACTACAACTCATTTATTCGCACTTGTTAGATTGTATTGTGTACCTTGAATCTCATCATCATTATCGGTGAGTAGCCTCGCATTTGTTAATGGTATACATCAATGACCGGTAATCAAACGATTTCTCACATGGTCGACTTCATATCATTTATTCCCATTGTGTAGAAATGTACCACAGCAGTCGGTGAAGACCTCAGGTTTGCATCAACATGTCTTAGTTCACTTGTTAGTTTCTCCTCTTTCTGCTAGTTAACATTATCCACCTTATATATTGCAGTTCCTTACATCGATATCTTATATGTTGGCACCTGAGTTGTAGTGTAGTACCATTTATTCCATCATGTTCACTTGGTACTATTTAGATCAATTTCTTGACTTCAGTGATTAGCTTCATACTTCAACATCATTGGTCAACTCTTTATATGTGATGTTCAGACATGTACTTTCTTGATTTTGATCAAATGATCCATTATGTATTTTCAGATCCTTTATACTTGTATGCATACTGGATCCACTTGTGTACTTGACATGCAGACTTTCTTTACTATTTTTGAGCATGGGTATGCCCGCCTCTAACAGCATTTTCTTTCTGGTCTCTTTTGTTGGCTTGGCAGGATGAATTATGGTGAACTTCTCCTCGGTCTTGGCATGATTCCTTCTATACACTTAATACGTTTCAACCATCATGTACCCCTTCTGACCTCATATATTAGGGGGCATATGTTATAGCACCATTTACCACTCTTGGTAGATCTGATGCTCTGATTATGGCCTAGTGCAACCCTTCCTTCCAGACTTGGTCCAAAATTTAAAAAACAATGTTTTATTCCCTATATGATACTTTGCCCTGTGATAACAGTGTGTACACGCAGGTCAACATATACCCAACCCGCGTACATATGTTAAAACACTTAAAAAAATAAATTTCCTTAATTTCGGGCAGATTTCACGAGTTTTACCTCTTACTCACCTCCTATTTCCCATGGCCCAACTGTTTCCCAACTGAAAAACTAATTTGGAGAAGTATAAATAAACCTCCATGGGAATGCCTTAAGGGAGAAGATATGATATATTGATATTATAGTGAGATTATCCCTAATTGAGTCTGACAAGATCCCTGTGCCTCCCGCACTCCCCAAAGCTTCAGGAAACCCTTGTTTCCTTGTTGGAGATATCCTTCATCTTTCTTGAGATATCCTTATATCGGTGATGGAGGAAGATTGCTAAGGTCGGGAAAGGATGGATCTGGAGGACAGTTCCGCTTGGAACCGGAGAAGGACTCAGGTCGTATTTCTCCACTTTACTTGTAGCTAACTTCAATAAAGGAATGATGTTCTTTTTCCGATATTAATGTGTTTATGCATCGATTTACATTGATGTGTAATTGTTCATTCATTTATATTATTTAAAGTTAATATCATGAACATGATTTATGTTTCTACTGTTGTATATGTTTCATTTGAATAATTTTCAGGTTTCAAAGACATCAAGAGAAGTTTAGGGTTTGCACCCTGTGGTATCTACTCAAACGTAGGACTTCTGGGTAAGGACACTCTTGCACAGTTCAGTAGAATATGCATTTAGGTTGATTTCCTAAGCATTTCTTGTTGTGGTTTGCCCTCCACTCTTTTGGGGTTCTCAACCCAAGACCCTAGGGTGTTCTCACCCACAACACATTATTATAAATGTCACATATTTGGAATAAGGTTTTTGATTGTAGAAGAATCAAGGTTGAAAGAGATGAAATTTTAGATACAATAAGTATTAGAATTTTATATCTCAAATATCTACTCTCAGAAATTGAAATGCCTTCTCTCCCCTAATGAATGATGTTGAATGTTTCGAATGTAATAATTTTAGGCACAAGGAAAGTGAGTGTAGAAGTAGGTTTTCGTACCCATCTAAGTCTTAAAACACTCGGAAGCTATCCTTTCTAAAAGATAGGAGAATTAGAAATGAAAATCTGGAAAGAGCATGGAATGTGGAATTTCTCTATAAAAACATAATCAAGAAAACATATGGTATGTGGATAGTGGTTACTTCAAGCATATGACTGGGGATAAGAGAAAATTTATGTTGCTAAAAGAAAATGACAGAGGGAATAATGTCACTTTAGAGAACAATGCCCCAACAATAATTAAGGGTAAGGGCATAGTCAGTCTTGATGAAAAGACTAAATCCCAAAATGTGTTGTATGTAAAAGGTCTCAAGCACAATTTGCTTAGTGCAATTTAGATGTTTGATAATGGATTTAATGTGACCTTTCAATCCAAGGACCATGAGATCTGAAATGAATAAAATGGAAAGTTTGTGGGAAAAGCAATCAGAACTCATAATAATGTATATGTGTTTGATGACTCCATAGAAAGCTTCTATTTGAGTAAGTCGAGTGAAGCCCAGTTATGGAACAGGAGACTCGGTCATATGAATTTTGATAGTTTCATAAGGGTCAACAACTTAGGAGTTGTGAGAGGTTTTTTAAGATTGTTAAGGCCTGGTAATTCAATCTACAAGTCATGTCAATTTGGTAAGTAGACTAGGACTCATTTCAAGACAAAAGAGTTATATTCATCTAGACCACTCGAACTAATTTACACAAATGCCTACAGCCCAACTAGAGAAAAAATCCCAAGAGGAGAAAAATATTTTATGTTAATTATTGATGATTTTACCACGACCACTTGGATCATGCTCTTAAAGGAAAAATCATAAGCATTTAAAAATTTTAGAAATTTTAAAGCTCAAGTAGAAAATGAGAAAGATCTCAATATCAAATGCTTAAGATCATACAGAGGAGGAGAATACACTTCAAGAGAAATTGAAGAATTCTATGAAGAGCATGGCATAAGTAGGCAATATTTTATGGCTAGAACTCCACAAAAAAATGGAGTAGTTGAGATAAAGAACAGAAAAATCTAGGAAATGGCCAGAGCTATGATGGATGAAGGTGTACCTCACATCTTCTAGGGAGAATCAGCACAAATAGCAGCGTGCCTATCAAACAAAACACAAATCAGGCCTAATAGTGATAAAACTCCCTATGAGTTATGGAAGGGAAGACCTCCATTAGTTAAACACTACAAGGTGTTCGGAAGAAAATGATTTATCAAAAGGAATGATAAAAATCCCAGCAATTTTGATTCATGCACTAATGAAGGTATATTACTTGGGTACTCTGCTCGAAGTAAAGGATACAATTGTTACAACAAACAAACAAAGGGAGTTGAGGATTGCATTGAGGTAGTAGTAGATGAAATAGCTTCACAACCTGAGTCCTCGAAGGGAAGCATGAACTCATATGAAGAAGAGATTTAAGACATCAGGCCCTCAGATAAAGATGAAAAAGATTCAGATAACGAAGATGTGGAAACAAGCACAACTCCATGTTCCAAAATACCTTACAACTATGTACTGAAAGAACACCCTGAGAATCAAATTATTGGATATCAGCTAATTGGTGTTTAGACCAGGAGGAAATTTGTTGGCAGTTAAATTTGTGTAAATCTTGCTATGTTATCTTAGGTTGAGCCAAAACACCTCAGCCAGGCAAGTGAGGAGAAGTTTTGAGTGAGAGATATGAATGAAGAACTTGACCGAATTGAGAACAATGACACATATAAGCTTGTTTCAATACCCAAAGAGAAAAATGTCATGGGTAAAAAATGGGTCTTCAAAAATAAGCTAAATGAGTAGGGTCGAGTAATTAGGAACAAGGCTTGATTAGTTTGCAAAGGGTATGCTTGGATAGAAGGGATAGAGTTTGAGGAAACCTTTGCACCAGTAGCTAGACTAGAGGCTATCAGAATGTTTCTTGCCTTTTCTAGTCATAAAAAAATCAAGGTATATCATATGGATGTGAAGTCGGCATTTCTCAATGGATATCTGGAAGAACAAGTTTATATTGAGAAGCCAGAAGGATTCACGCTCACCGAAAATGAAGGGTTTGTGTGAAAACTGAAAAAAGGCCTTATATGGACTCAAACAGACTACTAGAGCCTGGTATACAAGGTTGGATCACTACCTCCAGCAACAAGGATTTAAGAAAGGTATTGTATACAAAAAGATATAAATAAAGTATGAAGATGATCATCTACTAATTGTAGTTATGTATGTAGATGACAAAATATTTTTGGCAGCAATTTGGAACAATTGGGACATCAATTTGTAGACTGTATGTAGACAAAGTTCAAGATGTCCATGATTGGAGAAATTTCCTCCTTCTTAGGAATGAATTTTTTTTAGTCAAAAAATGGGGTATTTATCTCCCAATCCAAGTACCTACGAGAAACTTTGAATAAGTTTCAACTAGAAGATTGCAAGCCAGTTAGCACTGTTATGGTTATAGGATGAAAATTGTACAAAGAAGATGAGACATCAATGGTAAATCAGATTGAGTACATATCAATGATAGGAGGCTTTTTGTATCTCACAGCTTCGACACCAGACATCATGCAAGCAGTGGGTCTCGTGGCCAAATTTCAATCTTTCCCTCATGAAATTCACATCATCACTGTGAAAAAGATTTTCAAATATCTTCAATGAACAACTAATTATGGACTATGGTACGCTAAAAGTAGAGAGTTTAAGTTGAAGTCCTATATTGATGCTAATTGGGCAGGCAATATTGATGACAGGAAGAGCACCTCTGGTGCGACATTATTTTTGGGAAACTGCTTAGTGTCCTAGGTCAGTAATAAACAAAACTCCATTTATTTATCAATTATTGAAGTAGAGTATATTGCAGTTGCCACTTGTTGCTCGCAAATTCTATGGATGAAGCATACCTTGAAGGAAATTAAGGTAGAGTTGATTAATCCCATTCCAATCATGTGTGATAATACTAGTGCCATCCATATATCTAATAATCTTATCATGCACTCAAATACCAAGCACATCCCTATCAAGTTCCATTTATTAAGAGAGAAGGTTGCAACTAATGTTGTTTCACTTGAATATATGGCCACTAAAGGCCAACTTGCAGACATATTTACTAAGCCACTGACAAGAGAAACCTTTGAATATCTCACGAAACAGATGGGAGTTGTGACTCCTCTTTCCAAATGACTCAATTATAATATGTGTTAGTAGCTACTCAGCATGTGGGATCAATTGAAGAGTAAGTTGCAGTAGTTTAGGGGGAGTTTCCAAGAGAACCCTTTGTCATTGATGTTAAAGGGGGAGAATATTACTATTGCATTGGAGAAGAATACCATGCTTGGTTTCAGGGGGAGCTTATGTTGTTGCCATCAATGCCAAAGGGGGGAATTTTTGTAAAATTGACATTATCTGATTGATTGGTGGCACTTGGTATGTTGGCATTGATGTCAACTAAACTAGCATTGAGGAAGATTCTAGGAAAAGAGTTTGCAACCATGTTTCAGGTATAGAATGGGCTCATAGAATGCATGAAACCTTCTCCACTGAAAATTTCTCTGAAAAATATTTCCAATGGTATGTGGAATTCCATGAATGGATCTCGGGATCAAAATTTATTGTCAACCAAAGTAAGGATTTTGATGTCCTAAAAGCAGGCCAAATTTCAGAACTACAGGGGAAGGCCAAAATTTTAGAGAGTCGGAGGTTCGAAGTTAGGAGTCTCAGGACCTCAAAAGGTTAGAAGTTCGTGATGTTGAAAGGGCCAAATTTCAGAGGCCAAATTTCGAAACCAGGAAGTAGTCTGAAATTAAGAACGTCAAAGGCCTAGAGACTTTAGGACCTCGGAAGGACAGAACATCAAAACCCTTCCAAAATTCAGAGTTTTGGGGTTTCGTAACTCCTTAAAAATTGCATTTCCTTGAAAGAACCGAGGGCTACGAGGAGTGATAAATACAAAGGAAATCATTTACAAACCAAGGACCGAGGGACCCTTTCTCTCTCCTCTGACAAGACACATGGGAACTGCTGATTGGAACTCAGGAGCTAACAGCGGCAAATGACATCAGCATCACGTGGAATTATGCAGGACACGTGGTAGTCAAAGCAACACTATTGGGTGGCGTAATGGCTCAAATCTTGGTGACACATGTCACCACTAAGGAGAAGCCACATGGAGATGATGATGAGAGGATGACATCATCTCGGAGGTTGGAATATTGGAGGCCAATATTTCATAACTCCTTTTTAATTGTAATTTTGAAAAAGTTATGATGTCGAGGGCTTCCGATGTTGATTAGAACTTGGTCATGGAGACCCAAAGAACCAAGGACATAGAGAAGGCTTAGCACCTAAGTGCTATGGAGCATATAAGAGGTTGGAGATTTTGGAACTCCGCTATAATTGAATTTTGAGAAAAGTTTCGATGCCTGGGAGCTCCGATGTTGGTGGTGCTTGGTTGTGGAATCCCAAAGAACCAAGGATGGAGAGAAAATACACAAGGAGATAGGCCCTCGGTGGGATCTTGAAGGTCTTAGTGCCGGTCACAACTCCTAGTCCAATGGAGGAAAAACAAGAAGGGGCTATGCAAAAGGGGCTAAAGACCAATAAAGATCTCATAATATTTTAAGCCCATATTAATAAAAATTTACGATATGTGGGAGCTCCAAAAGTTCAATATAGAGGTGTATGTGCTGTCGGTCATAGCTCCCAATCCCATGGAGGAAAAACAAGAGGGGGCTAAGCAACAGGGGCTGAAGGCCAACCAGAATTTCATGATGTCGTAACATCAATTTAATAAAAGTTACGATATGTAGGGGCTATAATATTACAGTGGAGAGGAGTATGAAATATGTATGAGTCGGAAACTAAGGAGTAAATGTGTTTAGGAGAGTTGGTCATTGGAATAAATGGTGATTGTCAAGATCCTTAGAGAATAATGTTGGGCCTGTCTCGAAGTAGAAATAAGCTACCTTTAATCTCATGTGCATGCCTCATTGATTAAAATGAAGAACAAAGAATCCATGCCGAAGTACCTGTCAAGCTTTGTGAGCCATTAATAAGAATGGAGAGCCTCATTGGAGTGTGTAGGTTGACTGATAATTTATTTATCGGCATGGAAACTCTCTGGAGCCCATTCCCAATGTTTAATGTGGCTAAAAATATCAAAATGTTTGATGCAACAATAACGTGAACAACCATGTAGGAGTACTCTTGGGTGGTGAGGATGGAATGTTAATGGTCAATAGAGAGAGAGAGAGAGAGCGTGTCATTTCTAGCACTGGAGATGAACAAAACAGTGGAGCGCAATTGAGCAAAGTGGGGAATACAATATTGTTGTGTGAGCTGAAGAGAGTGGAGTGGAGCATGCGAAAGTTGAGCAAATGGCCCAAGTGATGAACTGAGGCAGAGTGTTGCAGAGAGTTGTTATTAAGATCTGAAGGAGCACAATTTAGAGAAAAGGGGCGAAGTGGGCCTATACTGTTGTGTGAGGCTGAGAGTTCCTATGGAAGAACAAAAGGCCAGGAGCATAATTATGATACTATAATGAATCTAATTTGTATTTATATGTATATGTAATTTCCCCCGTTTTCAGTTTAAAAATTGTATGAAAGGTAGAACAGTGGCTAGAGCGGGTGGTGGCTGCATCCATAAGAGGTTGGTGCCTCTTGGTAAGTACGTGATTTCTATCTTAAGGGGGTCGGTGCCACCTGTGAGTGGGTTCTCACAAACAAATTGATGTAATTAAGTAGGTTCTTAATTTACTTCATAATAACAAATAGATAGGTGGTTTTTTCCCTTTAAGTTTACACATAAAAATACCTGTGTCAATATGTAGATGTTGCTCATGTGATGGATTGTATGTACATGTGAATGCCATATCTTGTTGATCATTTGTATTGTGTATGAAATATCTCACAAGTAAGTTACTGTAATGAAAAGAGTTAAATACTTATACTTAAAATTTGAAAGAACTTCAGTATTATTGATTCACGCCCCCTCTCAATAATTCCTTATTTCGACAAAGGTAACAAGCATGGCTTCCATGAATTAGAAACCCATAGACGCTGAGCATAATTGACAAAGGTGACAAATACAGTTTGTAAGGCACCAATTCTAGGGGTGAGCTTAACGAATTGTGCGCGACAAACGTGATTCCTTCATAGTACTTCCCTGATGGATGTCACTTCTAGTAATAATGGAGTTGCATAATGAGATAGAAAGCAATGGGAGGGTCAAGGAATGAGAACATAGGAGCGTGTAGATATCTCCATCGCATTTGCATTTAACAAAGTGTGCCAACCTGCCGAGAGGCTCATGCCATGAGCCAGATGGCTTTCAAAACCATTCAATTCTATCATTATTGAGACATTTGGCAATTATGAGCATCCATCGTGAGAAAGATTTAGATTATGTTTCAAAATGTGATTAGATGCTTTATAAATCTAAGAATATATTATATTATATAATATAATTATAAATATTATTTATTTAATAATTTTTCGTATAATATATAAATGCATTTTCATATTTTTAAATCAATTATTAATTTAATAAATTTTTTAAAAAAATTACAAAATATGTATAATAATTTGAAAATATAAAAACATATGTAATAATTTTGTGTTTAATATATTTGTTTTATTGTGGTTTAACCGAATTTCATTATTAATTTGGTTTTAAAATTTTCCGTGGTTTTAAATAGACTTGATGATCTAAAATCATATATACTGCTCGTGTGGCCTAATGGGTCAAATATGGATGACACATGTCACCACTAAGGAGAAGCCATGTGGAGATGATGACAAGAGCATGACATCATCTCAGAGGTTGGAATATTGAAGGTCAAGATTTCATAAATCCTTTTTAATTGTAATTTTGAAAAATTTATGATGTTGAGGGCTTCCGATGTTGATTGGAACTTGGTCATGGAGAGCCAAAGAAACAAGGACATAGAGAAGGCTTTGCACCTAAGTTATATGGAGCATATAAGAGGTTGGAGATTCTGAAACTCTGCTATAATTGAATTTTGAGAAAAGTTTGGATGCTTGGGAGCTCCGATTTTGGTGGCGCTTGGTTGTGGAATCCCAAAGAACCAAGGATGGAGAGAAAATACACAAGGAGATAGGCCCTCGGTGGGATCCTGAAGGTCTTAGTGCCAGTCACAGCTCCCAGTCCCATGGAGGAAAAACAAGAAGGGACTATGCAAAAAGGGCTAAAGGCCAATCGAGATCTCATAATATTGTAAGACTATATTAATAAAAAATTAGTATATGTGGGAGCTCCAAAATTTCAATATAGAGGTGTATGTATCGCCGGTCACAACGCCTGGTCCCATGGAGGAAAAACAAGAGGGGGCTAAGTAATAAGGGCCAAAGGCCAATCAGAATTTCATGATGCCGTAACATCAATTTAATAAAACTTACGATATGTAGGGGCTCTGATATTATAGTAGAGAGGAGTATGAAAGATGTATGAGTTGGCAGCTAAGGAGTAAATGCGTCCAGGAGAGTTTGTTGCTGGAATAAATGGCGATTGTAAAGATCGTTAGAGAATAATGTTGGGCCTGTGTCGAAATAGAAATAAGTTACCTTTAATCCCCTGTGCATGCCTCATTGATTAAAATGAAGAACAAAGAAGCCATGCCGAAGTACCTGTCAAGCTTTGTGAGCCATTAATAAGAATGGAGAGCCTCATTAGAGTGTGAAGGTTGACTGAGAATTTATTTCTTAGCATGGAAGCTCTCTAGAGCCCATTCCAAATGTTTAATGTGGATGAAAAAATCAAAATGTTTGATGCAACAACAACATGGACAACCATGCAAGAGTACTCTTGGGCGGTGAGAATGGCATGTTAATGGTCAACAGAGAGAGAGCATTGTTTCCAGCATTAGAGATGAAAAAAATAGTGGAGCGCAATTGAGCAAAGTGGGGAATACAATATTGTTGTGTGAGCTGAAGAGAGTGGAGTGGAGCATGCGAAAGTTGAGCAAATGGCCCAAGTGATGAATGAGGCAGAGTGTCACAGAGAGTTGTTATTAAGAGTTGAAGGAGCACATTTTAGAGAAAAGGGGAAAAGTGGGCCAGTACTGTTGTGTGAGGCTGAGAGTTCCTATGGAAGTGTAGAGGGCCAAGAGAAGAAGTATGATACTGTAATGAATCTGATTTGTATTTATCTGTATATGTAATGTCCCTTGTTTTCAGTTTGAAAATTGTATGAAAGGTAGAACAGTGGCTAGAGCAGGTGGTGGATGCATTCATAAGAGGTTGGTGCCTCTTGGTAAGTAGGTGATTGCTATCGTAAAGGGATTGGTGCCACCTGCAAGTGGGTGCTCACAAACAAATTGATGTAATTAAGTAGGTTCTTAATTTACATCATAATAACAAATAGATAGGTTGTTTTTTCCCTTTGAGTTTCCATGTAAAAATACTTGTGTCAATATGTGTGTGTTTCTAATGTGATGGATTGTATGTACATGTGAATTCCATATCTCACTGATCCTTTGTATTGTGTATGAAAGCTCTCACAAGTTGATCGTAATGAAAAGAGTTAATGAATTATATTTAAAATTTGAAAGAACTTCACTATTATTGATTCACCCCCTCTCAGTAATTCCTTATTTCAACAAAGGTAACAAACATGGCTTCCATGAATAAGAAACCCAAAAACGTTAAGCATAATTTGCGAAGGTGACAAATACAATTTGCAAGGCACCAATTCTAAAGGCAAGCTTGAAGAATCATGTGCGACAACCGTGATGCCTTCATAGTACTTCCTTAATGGAAAACACTTCTAAGAATAATGGAGTTGCATAATGAGATAGAAAACAATGGGAAGATCAAGATATGAGAACATAGGAGTGAGTAGATATCTCCATCACATCTGCATTTAACAAAGTGTGCCAACCTGCCAAGAAGCCCATGCCATGTGTAAGGACCTGCAGTCCTTGACATGATCTCCCAGTTGGTGCAACGACTTGTTGGTGGACGAGCGATTGGAAAATAGGAAGTACGAGCAGCTTGGACGAAGTGTGTGAGTTATAATGCGTACAAGAGGCTGAGCGAAGGTTTTATAGGCGTGGGAGCATGGTTAGATTGCCCATGGGCCGACTTACAAACTTGAACGAGTCGACCTATATTTGTGATCGTTAGAACGAAGGCCGAAGGATGTTTGGAGGGCGGTTGCGATGGAGTATAGGGCATGGGTAGGTCGGTTGGGTAGCCAAGACCTCACCCAACGCACGGTATAAACAATATGCGACAGAGCTCATTCGAAAGGCATCGCTCAAGCATTCAAGCGAGAGTCTTCTATGAAGTAGTGCGCAGATAAAGGGCCGCAGCAAGGAGAGAGGTGCAGGTTGTATGTGCCCAAGTCTTGGGCAGGCTGCTTAGGGTGCACGAAGTCTGAATGAAGGCGTAGGGCGAGAAGCGCCCGCCGGTTGAACGAAGGCGTGGGCGCCCGACTGTGCAAAGACTTGACACGGGTATCTTGGGTAGCTCAGGTGAGCACCCACCCGTTGTGTAAGGGTAAACAGTGGAGACTTGGTGGAGTCGCCCGCCGATGCAAATTTGGTGAACGATTGTGTGAAGGAGGTGTCTTGGTGACTTGGTGGAGTCACCCGCCCATCGTGCACAAAGACAAGGTTCAGTTGTGAAGTGCAGAAGGCAGTTGTGAAGTGAGGGCATGCCCGCCCGCCTTGGGTAAGGAAATCTTGGTTGTCACACGATGGTGTGATGAAGTTGTAAAATTGGCTAAGTATGAAACTTGGGGTTTCCAAGTATACTTGTAAAGCATTGTAACTTTGTAAAGTTTTATGATATATTATTCGGGCAGACTCATTGTTTAGGGAGTTGCCCCTCCCTTTATACTATGCAATTGTGTTCTTCATGTATAACTGTTGATGATAATGAATGTGTATGGGTGTTCATTGGTATAAAGGAACATTAATAACTACTTGGTTGAGAAACACAAACTAAGTAGGATAAGTGGTGCTGCACCTCGCCAAGCACGGTTGAAAGACTACCGCCGGCCTAGGGGCGTGACAATTGGTATTAGAGCCAACTGATTCAGGCATTGAAGGTTGAAGCTACTACATAACTCCACTAAAGTGAAGTTGGTATTAGAACTTAGTTGGAGCTGATGTTAGAGCATGGTTTCTCGTGACGAAGTGCAAGTGTGGATACAGTTGGAAGATTGGAAATTGGTGACAGTGAAGCAAGCACTTGCAGGCGAAGGAATTTGTTTCACATACAAGTGGAACAAGGGCTGGTTCAAGGTTGCAGGCATCTTGGTGAAGCTGTTGGATGGTGGAAGCTAGATCACAAAGAAGAAGGATGTTGTTAGCAATGGAAGGTGAATCTCAGGTTGGGTCTGGTCATGGTGCGAAGGATGCTACTATGGCATTCATTGAAAAAGTGTTGGAAAGGATGGAGGATTTAGAAGCTTTCTAGACTAAGAAGATGGACTTGGTCAAGAGAGATCAAGAGGCAAATTCAAAGATGAAGGAAGATCTCGAGGAACTCCGGACTCAACACGAGTACACTGATCTTATGTGTACACAACTTGAAGTAAGGGTCAAGGAGATTGAAGAGGCAAGATACTGAGGCTTGGCAGAGATCATGGACTTGCAAAAATCTCTTGATGAAGCCAGAGATTAGATCGCGGTGTTGAAGAAGGCCGTGAGGCATAACTCAGGTGGAGGAGTGCCTCATGTGAAAGTCAAGGAACCAGAACCTTATGATGGTACAAGGAGTGCGAAAACTCTTGGCAACTTTCTATGGGACATGGAGCAATACCTAGAATGATTGGGTCTATCTGATGATGAGACGAAGGTGAAGGTAGCTGCTTAGTTCTTGACAAAGGATGCTAAGATGTGGTGGCGAAGGAGAATGGATCAAATTGCCAATGGCAATTTTGGTGACATTACTTCGTGGGATGAAATGAAGAAAGCTTTGTAGACCCATTTCAGTCCTCAAGATGAAACGTGGGAAGCAAGGATGAAGATTAAGTTCATAAAGTAGACAGGGAACCTTCAGACATATCAGTGGGAGTTTGCAAGTGTGGTTCTAGAACTTCCTGACATGGCGGAGAGGGACAAGGTGTTCAACTTCATTATTGGATTGAAGCCTTGGGCATGCAATGAAGTGAAGAGGTAGAAGATTAAAACACTTGAGGAAGCTTTTGCTACTGTGGACAAGTTGGTGGAGCATTATGATGAGACTTCTGATGATAGGAAGAAGAAGTCCAATAAGCCAAAAGAGAAGAAGAAGGATGATGCTTCGAAATCGGATGATAAATCGAAGATGGAGAAAGCCTTGAAGTATTGGATATGTGCTGAACCACATACGGTGAAGAATTGTCCTTCTAGACCGAAAGTGGTTGCGATTGCACAATCTAATGCGAAGAATGAAGAAGCTTCTATGGGGATGGTGCAGATACTTGGTGTTTTTGTTACTACAGAGGTGATCTCGCGGAGGGATCCTGAGAGGAACAAGTTGGAGTATGTTCGGATGAAGATTGGAGGTGCTGATATACTCACTATGGTGGATAGTGGGGCTACTCACAACTTCATGGGTGAAGATACTGTGAGAAGGATTGGGTTGAAATTTGTACCGGTGAAGGCACAAATGAAGACAATCAATTCTCCTCCTAATTTTGTTCTTGGTGTAGCTGAAAAGGTGGACACAACACTAGGTGAGTGGATAGGGAAGGTCGACTTCACTATAGTGCAGATAGATGACTATGAAGCTGTGCTGGGAATGGAATTCTTGAAACAATTCGATGCTATCATTGTTCCACATTTGAAGAGGTTGTACATTTACGATGGAAGGGAGGATGTACCCATTGGTGTACCAACCATTGGAGTGACAAAGCATGATTGTAAGTTGGCAGTAATGCAAATGGAGGATGAGAAGCGGATGGAAGATATGAGTAAGCAGTTGTCCACGGTTGAGACAAAGCTTACCAAGCAGTCATTGGTCATCAGGACACTTTCTGATAGTATCTTGGATTTGTCAAGAAGACTAGAAGTGGTTGAGGATGATGATGATGATGATGAGGCATATGTGAGGCCGAATGTCCGGGAGGAGGATCGGGTCACTTATCTACAGAGGATGGAGATAGAAAATCCTGACAAATGGATTGAGTTGATTGGTGAGGTTGAGCCTTCAGGCTCTAGCCCCTCCACATCTTCTTAGATGACAAAGAAGATGGGGCTCATTGTTAGCTGCTCATGGAAGTGAGTCCTTAAAATAAGTTGAGCAGGTATGGCAGATGGTGCAGGGATGGCTTAGCATCAAGCATCATGACATGTTGTAGATGGGATGGAGTTTCCATGGACCTGAGCATGGGTGAGATTCTTGGTGAGTCCGAGATGTGGCAGAATCTGAGATAGACTGGTAAAGGCATAAGGATGTTCACTCTCATGGCTTGAGCGTGACAGTTGGATTAGCTACCCAACTAGTTCAAACATGGGGTCCGAAAGTGCACAGATAGATGTTGGCATCAGGCAGATGAGGAGGACAATTCACAGGATGGGATGACACATGATGGAGATGGGAGTTCTACATATGTTGCAGGGATGTTTGCGGTATGTGGAGGAGTCGACATCATGGACCAAGGATGAGACAGATGTTGTTGATCTTGGTGGATGGCTACCAGGATGGTATGTTGTCTAGGACGACAACGACTTCAGGTGGAGGAGGATGTAAGGACCTGCAACCCTTGACACGATCTCCCAGTTGGTGCGACGGCTTGTTGGAGGACGAGTGTTTGGAAAATACGAAGTGCGAGCAGCTTGGACGAAGTGTGTGAGTTATAATGCGTACAAGAGGCTGAGCGAAGGTTTTATAAGCGTGGGAGCATGGTTAGATTTCCCATGGGTCGACTTACAAACTTGAACGAGCCGACCTATACTTGTTATCGTTAGAATGAAGGCCGGCAGATGTTTGGAGGGTGGTTGAGATGGAGTATTAGGTGTGGGCAGGTCGGCTGGGTAGCCAAGACCTAGCCCAACACACGGTATAAATAATATGCGATGGAGCTCATTCGAAAGGCATCGCTCAAGCATTCAAGCAAGAGTCTTCTATGAAGTAGTGCGCAGATAAAGGGCCGCAGCAAGGAGATAGGCGCAGGTCGTATGCACCCAAGTCTTGGGCAGGCCGCTTAGGGTGCACGAATTCTGAACGAAGGCGTAGGGCAAGGAGCGCCCGCCAGTTGAACGAAGGCATGGGCACTCAGTTTTGCAAGGCATGCATGGGTGAAGACGTGGGCGCCCGACTATGCGAAGACTTGACACAGGTATCTTGGGTAGCTCAGGTGAGCACCCGCTCGTCGTGCAAGGGTAAACAGTGGAGACTTGGTGGAGTCGCCCACCGGTGCGAAGTTGGTGAACGATTGTGTGAAGGAGGTGTCTTGGTGACTTGGTGGAGTCACCCGCCCGTCGTGTACGAAGACAAGTTTTGGTTGTGAAGTGCGGAAGGCAGCTCGTGTGAGGGCACACCCGCCCACCTTGGGCAAGGAAATCTTGGTTGTCACATGGTGGTGTGACGAAGTTGTAAAATTGGCTAAGTATGAAACTTGGGGTTTCCAAGTATACTTGTAAAGCATTGTAACTTTTTAAAGTTGTATAATATATTATTCGGGCAGACTCATTGTTCAGGGAGTTGCCCCTCCCTTTATACTGTGCAATTGTGTTCTTCATGTATAATTGTTGATGATAATGAATGTGTATGGGTGTTTATTGGTATAAAGGAACATTAATAATTACTTGGTTGAGAAACACAAACTAAGTAGGATAAGTGGTTAGGCGTAGTCCACAAACATAAGTATTGGTGAAAAGAAAGTTTTCGGTGGTGCCGCACCTCACCAAGCGCGATTGAAAGATTACCGCCGGCCTGGGGGTGTGACACCATGAGACTTCAAAACCACTCAATTCTATCATTATTGAGACATATGGCAAATATGAGCATCCGCCGCAGAAAAAGATTTAAATTATGTTTCAAAATCGAATTAAAATGCTTATCAATGTAGAAAACTATTATATTATAAATTTATAGTTATAAATATTTTTATTAAATAATTTTTTATTTTTTTGGGGTATAAATATGATAATACATTTTCATATTTTTAAAACATTATTAATTTAATAAAAAAAAAAAAATTACAAAATATGTTATAATTGAAATATAAAAAACATATTTAATAATTTTGTGTCTAATATATTTGTTTTATTGTGGTTTAATCGAATTTATTATTAATTTGGTTTTTAAAATTTTTCGGTGGTTTTAAATAGATTTGTGATCTAAAGTGTATATACTGCTCGTGTCAATAAGTATAATTTTGAATTTGATGGAAATATTTTTTTTATTTAATTTTTTAATTTAAATTTGTAAATTTAATTTTATTATTTAATTAAATCTTATGTTTAAAGTTCATTTTTTTAGTAGTAAAATTTATTTTATTAATTTTGATTGTTAAAAAATTAATAAAGTCAATGACCACTCACTTTTGAATCTTTTGTTGTATTAAAGTCAATAACAATTCGATCTTTGCATCTTTCTTGTTATTCAGTTAAATTTTCAGTTTTGAATTATCTGTAAATTTTAATTTAAGAAAAAATTAAAAGGTGTGCAAAATTCTTGTCACTTAGTTTAGAGTCAATAAAGAATTTACTTTTGAACTTTTAATTCTTAAAAAAAATATTAACCATTATTTTTAGAAAATAAATCAAAAGGTTTTGCGTGTTTTTTGAATATTGGTTTAATAAATAGTTTAGAATTAATTGATTAAAGTTTAGAATTAATTGATTATATATATGGGTTTTCGATAAACGGTTTTCTGTTAAGTCATTTTTTGATGTGAAGTCACTTTAAGTTTTAATCTTGATGGAAGTGATATATTGGACATGATGAAGATGTAGTCCTCCCAAACTTACAATAAATAAATAAATTATACTCTAAGAATGTTTATTTTAGATTAAAATTAGTTTCATAAATTTTAAAATTAAAATTGTTTAATTTTTATTATTATTATATAAAAAATTTAAAATTACAATGAATTAAAAAAGTTTGAAATCAATAATATAATAAAATTTTATTAATGTAAATATTAACATTTAATTGATAAATATTTATTAATTAATCCTACCAAAGCATATAGCTCTTTATTATATCTACTTACAATAAAAAGAATGACATATAAAAACACAATATTCTTTATTCAAGAATTTAATATTAATCTGTTTAGATCTATCTTAAATTTGGATGTACCAGGCACTGAGTGGCGGCTTGTTTAGATCTATCTTAAATTTGGATGTACCAAGCACTCAGTGGAGGCTTGGTAGATCCCAAGTTAGATGTATCTAGGTTGGTTTAATTTACCCTTTTAAAATGGTACATTCCACATGAATACCATGGGTCATTTTTACTTTTATTTTTATTATTTTTATGGATTATTTTTATTTTTTTATATGACATTACATTACAATAATTTAAACTATATTACATTGGAGAACCCTCTTATCCCAAATTATTATAATAAAACATTCTCGAAAGTGAGATAAATGCAACATTTTCTTTTATTTTAAATATAAATTAATATATGTTTGAATAGTTTTTAAAATCATAAAATCTTTGTTTTAAAAGTAATTAAAAATATTATTTAAATAAAATATTATATTAAAATTCCAAAATAGAATTTATTTATTATTATTCAATTCAATTTTATTATATTTTATATAACATATTTTTTAATTAACAAAAATTGAATAAATAATAAAATTAAAATTTTACCATTCATTTTTATTAAAAGTATTATGCATAAATACAAATTTAATATGTTATTGTTAAATGGAAATTGATATCATTCTCAAAAAACCACATAATGAAGTGCAGAAGCTCTCGCATTAAGATTAACTTATCACTAAAAAACTTCGAAAAGTTGCTATGCATGAGGACAAATTTAATAATAACATATTAAATAGAAATGGATGGACACTTTGTTTTATGTGTTGATCATTTTTCAAAAAAATGATGGAAAGTTTGTTTTTACGTGTTTAGATAGAAATTTTGCTTTTATGTGTTTATCCTTTTCCTTAATGGATGGAACTTTGCTTTTATTTGTTTTTTAATTTTGATTGTTGAAATTTTGAAAAAAAATAATGAAAGTTAACCTTTTGTTGGTTGAAAAAAATAACTAATTAAAATATTAAAAATTGTTTATATGTTAATTTATTTTTATCAAAACAGTGAGCATAATTGTTTATATGTTAATTTATTTTTATCAAAACAGTGAGGCATAACTATTTTAGAATGGAAATATAGATAAATTTAATAAGAGAATATTAAATGGAAGTTTTATTATAGTTTTATCTTTTTCCATGATTGGAAATTTTGTTTTTATATATAGTATTTAAAATAATTTAAATTATTGAAATCTTGAAAAAAAATCAAGATTGAATTCAAAGTTTGATTCAAAGAGTATATGTTGTGACCTATCATAACCGCATTGCTAAATCTATCATTGTTGAACACTCCCATAATACCAAGAATTTTATTTGTTTTGATAAAACCCAATCTTAGTCTTTGTCCCCTTCCGAGCCAACTGTGTTATTAAGGAAGCCCTAGAAATTGAAAATCACCCTAACAACTTTAATTGGGATGATAGATATCAACTAAACCATTCGTGAAAGCCACTATCCATTTCTTGTCCTCTAAACCTCATCTCTTTAATATCAATTCTAACCCCTCTTAACCCCTCATGCACCGCCCTCCACCCTCCCTCTTCTTCCTTTATTCCTCTTTCTCCTATCCTTTTGATTGTTCCCTTCTATCCACTTAATAAATATTTTACTTTTCAAATTCCCCCTTTTTCTTCCTTCTTATTGTATTTTTTCTATTAGTAATATCTTATTTTTTATGCACGTAAGCATTGATATTTCTGTTTCTATTTAAAATAAATAGGCCATTTGCAAGTTGGTCTACCACTTTGGAAACCAAATCAATCACAGTGAAACCAGGTTTTTGTTAGTCTTTTGTCCATCACACAACTAACATTCTTCAAAAATTTACAAAAAACATATGAAGTCTACTTTCCTCGTGTTTCCTAGAGACTTGATACCATGTAGTTATGAGCCATAGCTAGCTTGACCTTGATATTACCTAAATGACTTACTTTACCATATATACAAAAACATTACAGTAGAAACATAAGAAAATCCAAAGATGAACTAACACTACTTATATATTCTTTCCTTTAATATTTAACTTAATTTTCTTTAGATTCTATCTAATTTCTAGCCTCATTCTTTTACTTATTTAATCTTATTTATTTTGAAAAACAATTATTTTAA
Organism: Pinus taeda; assembly: GCA_000404065.3. Taxonomy (NCBI): domain Eukaryota; kingdom Viridiplantae; phylum Streptophyta; class Pinopsida; order Pinales; family Pinaceae; genus Pinus; species Pinus taeda. The sequence continues at coordinate 29,083 of APFE030452901.1, read as the reverse complement.
AATTTATTCCAATTTTATTTAATGATTCTTATTTAATAGTTATATTTCTTTCCTTAAATCAATTCTTATAAGTCTTAATATAATTTAAATCCCTAAATTTCAATTCTACATTAATTCTATATTTGATTTAATTTTACTAAAATTAAACTCTTTCTTCTTCCTATAATATTTTTTAATCTAAATTCATTTTTAATAAAAATAATATGTCATTCCAATAAAACAATATGTTTTTCTCTAATTCATACTAAGTTAAGTTAATATTAATATTTTGACCTATTATTAATGATAATAGTTCACAATTAAATACTAAATATTTTTTTTTGATCTATTCGATTATTTCACCTTCTTTAATTTGAGCAACTAATTTTACTTTCCCTATTTGACCTCTTAATAACCCTTTAAAATATTTTGAAATAATTAAATTCTTTTTTTTTCTTTTTTTCTTTTATATTCCCCTTTTTCAATAGTTTTTATCTTTCATTAAAGTCAATATTAATTAATGGTTTCATCATTCTTACTTTCCCTAACAATTATATTTTTACCTATCCTAACAATTATATTTTAACTTCATCTTTTATTTCTTTGGGTCTAAAACACTTCACTTCATCAGTTAAGCTTCATGTTCCTGAAGATGGATGAAGTGTTGACCTGAAACATTGTGCATATCCATGAACACAACACATAGTTTTCTAGAAGTTTTCATCAACAAAAATGAACTCATTAAAATGTTCAAATTTGTTCATGTATTAACTTAATCTTATTAAAATAGTAGAACATAACTATATTAAAATGGAAACATGATGGAAGGTGCATTTTAAATGTGGAGTTATGCTAATAAATACTTTAATAAACTAAAACATTATTCTTTACGATGAGAGCATGATGAGAAATGTTTTTTAAGTGTGAAGTATCCTACCACATATTTTAGCTAACCAAAGTATTATTATTTGATGAGGTTAATAAAAAATATGATTTTAAGACATGATCATATATATAATTATATATATAATATATATAATATATATATATATATATATATAATTTTAATAAACGTGGGTAAACAAATGTGTGTAGTGGATTATATATATCATAGATACACTAATCGTTGAAAAGACCTAATAGTGTTTGGGAAAAATATGAGGTAGGATGTGGTAGGATGTTGTTAACATTGATGTAGAGTAAAAGTATTCAACTGTTTCTTTTTTGCTAGGATATATGAGTCCTGATATGACTAGCACACCTAACTTGTGGCTTGAGTAGCCATTACCCAGACGCATCTAAGCCATCAAAATCACATGGGGAAAACACCCGTCTTGTGCCACATTAGCCCTTAGCATGGCTATATTTTTTCCCACCAAGCTTCAAAATGGTGACCTTTACACCATAGAGTACCTCAACTAAACACCCTGTCACCGTCTTCTCTACACCCCATGGGATAACCCCTTAAAATTTATATTTTAGACAACAATGCTTACTATTGTCTCCTTGTAATTTATTTTTTAATGCTTTTCTCCTTATAAACTGAATCTCTCTCTCTCTCTCTCTCTCTCTCTCTCTCACACACACACACACACACACACACACAAAACATATTAGCAAACATGGTAATAACTGAAAAATATCTTGAAACAAAATACTCATTGAACTTATCGTATTTATATGTGATTGCTTCTATGAAATTTCAATCTAGTTTTCCTAGATAATACAAAAATATATAAATTGTTAGATTAAACTTGACTTAGTGAAAGAGGAAAAGTTACGTAGTCAATAAATGGTGGTTTTGGGCACATGGTTTTGGATTCCCATGGTTTCATCCATGTAGTTAATCCTTCAAAAGGAATTCCTGTATTGCTAAGAATTTATTTTACTTGGTGAATGTGAGAGGTTAAGAACAAGTGTTGAGCATCAATTACTTTACTGCAAATAAAAAAATTTGCAATTAAGACAAAGAACTCACATTAAAACTTAGATTTGTGAGGATCTAATATAACCCTTTTTGTTCCCCCCCCTCCCCCATGTAAATATCATTATATGAATTTTTTTATGTAAATTATGTGAAATGCAAATTATAACTGAGTTGGACAAGTGGACACAGATTCAGATATCTGAGGAGAGGTTTCTTGTGATGTGATTAACCCTTGCCACTTCATTTATTCCATTATACCTATCCTATAACAAATTAACTGCACAATAGAAAATGAAGTTGAGTATGGTTTTCCCAAGTGAAGGACAAGGCCCCATGTTGTCCTTGTTCTTGTGGGACATGTTTGGGAAAGTCGTCATGCAAGGGAAGAGAAGGGTGTGAAAAAGGCAGGCGAGGAGACAATATGATGAAAAGGAAAAAGGGAAGACCAGGACATGTGGGTGTAAGAGAGCACACAAAGGAGAGAGGAGGAACATAAGAGAACAGAAGAGAAGAATAGATGGCTATGAGCCAATACTATGTAATGGGACGTCATTCTATGTAATTTTGGTGTGTCCAATGTTGTTTATCAGTGTTGGATTGGCCAGTGAAGACTCAATGGATACATTGACTCATTTGGTGCTTGTTGAGTAGTTGATAAACCTATAAATTCTTGCATTGGGGTTTGGTAAACCTCTTAGATCTTTTTGGACGGGCTAATAAACCACCAAGTGATTTCCATGGGGTTAATAAACTACTTAAGTGCTTTCGAAATAAGCTGATAAACCACTAAGATAGTGGGATCTAGACTCCTACGATGTTTGCCTTTAAAATCAAGTTGATACACCACCCTTAAAGAGAGATCATTCTTTTGGAGTGAAAAAAATTCACTAAGCCTTGGCTGTATCACTGTGATTTATTTTAAAGAGGAAAAGGAGTCACTATTGTGGCTTACTGCATGAGGCAATTGATAAAGAACCTAGACAATGCACTCCCTCTCTCATCTGGTTAACTTGATATCAGTGTGAAATTTCCTTGAACAATTAACTCCTCAAACTCTAAATCTGGTGTGAGGATGTTCAGTTGTAAGAAATATTGCATGGAGTTGGCATATGGTTTGGTGGAGAGTTGATTTCCCTCCCTTAGTTTCCAGCCATTCAAGTTGAATAGATAATATAATAATTACTTGTATCCATTGTACGCTGGATTATGAACATTTTCTAAGTTGTGATGGGAAAGTGTATGGATCAACACTACCTTTGGAGGAATGTTGATATTTCTATATGTTTATGATGAATGATTTGATTTATGTTATCATGGTTATGTTGAACTTATGGATCTCTGTGTTCATTGCTATTCTCATAAGCTACAGAGTTATCTACATGAATATGTGATACAAAAGCATATTACTCTTAAAATTGGCAAAAAACAAATGAAATGTGGAAGGAATTAGATTCCTTTATTTTATTAGTAAATAATTTTTGTCTTAGTTTAACAATCAAAAAGTTTGGAAAGGAATGATGTTAGAAAAAAAATAAAAAATATTATCCGCTTTTGTGAATAGAGATGGAAGTAGTTTTTTTATTAATTTTAGAAAATAGAATAGATTTGTAGGAGAAAAAAATTTGAAGAAAGCTAAGACTTTTTTGCAAAAAACAGGGAGCTCGGATTCCTTTTTGGAAAATTCCAACTCATCCAATTTTTAGTAGTTTTAGTAATGATAGAAGAGGAATTAGATTATATATAATTATCTATGAGTGCATGTACTTAGTTTTTGCAATTCAGAAGAAAATAAAAATATATATTAGAAAGTTGTTGGAGGTTCTGTGAATTGAAAATGTAATTCTAACAGTGAGAATGATTTAAAGTTGTTTGCACACTCTAGCCCTTAATCTTGTTGCATGATCTGGTATCAATTTTGGTATCAGACCTACGACAATAGAAAAAAAGTGTGAAATGACATTTCACACTCGAGGGGGAAGACAAGGTCGAAAGGGAAGACTAGTAGCAGATGTTGTAGGTAGGGAGGACATGAGACGTGTCCAAGAATGGCTAGAAGCCTTAGAGATGAACAAGAAAAGAGATCCAGATACTGGAGACATCAACAAATCTAAGGTAGAGTCTCCAACAGAAGATGAAGAACATGCCAGAGAGCCTGCATAAATTAAATTGATGAGGTCAATGATTGGGGCTATTTCGAGGCCTAAAATGAAGATGCCTACCTACAGTGGTAGCTTTAAACCGAAATAATTGATAGATTGGATCCAATTCTTTAGATAAGAATTTTGAGTATGAGGAGGTAGCTGAAGACAAATAAGTGAAGTTTGATGTTACTAGATTGAGAGGACACGCATCTCTTTGGTGGGATGGATTCCAAGAAGAAAGGAGAAGAAAGAACAAAGGCAAGATCAAAAGCTATAGCAAAATGGTGGTGAAGCTGAAAGGTAACTTTTTGCCCAAAGATTACCAGTTGTCTTTATTTAGGAAAATGAAAAAATTGAAACAAAGGTCATTGACTGTGAAAGAGTATACTGAAGAATTTTACAAGGTGAATATTAGAGAAGGATACGTCAAAGAAACACCTAAAAAGGTTTCCAGATATATCAACGGGTTGCGGTTCGAGGTTCAATATGAGTTTAGCCTATTTTCACCCAGAATTGTAGAAGATGCTTACAAATTCGCCTTGAAAACGAAGTAAAATTTGGATAGAAAGCAAAGCCAAAGGAATAGAGGGAGGAGTCTTATAAGGGGAAGAGGAAAAACTAACTATCAGGAGAAAACTTAGACTCCAAAGAAAGGCGAAGGTAGTTCAACTAGTAAACCATCAAGAGGAGGTGAATCAAGAGGAACAAGGCATTTCTCAAAAGGATGTGGTCGAGGTAGAGGTTACCAAGTTCAGTGTTACAAATGTGGGAAATTGGGACATATGTCATGGGATTTTCTATAAAATAATCCTACAAGACAAAGAGGAAAAATATAACAAAAGCATGAGAAGAAAATGTAGTTGTAGTTATCCATGAAGAAACAACAGAGGTAGGAGAATCATTATTGAAGAAGAGAATCTTGATTAAGTCTGAAAAAGAAGTTAAGGAAGTAGCACAAATAAAAATATTATTCAGAACCACATGCAAATCAGGAGGAAAGTTTTGCAAAGTGGTGATTGAGAGTGGTAGCAAAGATAACTTAGTCTACATAAAAATGTAGAGAAGTTGGGGCTGTAGAGAATAACACATCCTACACCTTACAAGGTGTCTTGGCTACAAAAAGGCCATCATATATTAGTGAATGAGCAGTGTAAAGTGAATTTCCATATTGGTAATTACAAGGATGAGGTATTATATGATATAATGCCAATGGATGTGTGCCATGTGTTGTTGGGAAGACCATGGAAGTATGACAGGAAAGCCATTCACGATGGTAGGAAGAACACCTGCTTTCTTGAGCAAAATCACCAAAAAAATATGCTATTTCCTTTGGAGGATAAGGATCTGAAAGAGGAAGTTGGTCCTAGTGTGCTACTTATGGATGGGAAGGAACTACTACAAGAGCTCAAAAAGAAAGAAGAAATTCATTTTGCATTGATTGGTAAGCCCAAGGTAATTTTTACTAGCACAAGTTTAAATGATTTGCCTAAAGAAGTCAAGGTTATGTTGGATGAGTTTGCAGATATAATTGTTGATGAATTTCCAAGTAAGTTTCCTCCTTTTCGAAGCATTAGTCATCATATAGATCTAATTCCAAGAGAAAGCCTTCTGAATAAAGCAACATACCACATGACTCCACAAGAAAAAAAAAGAGATAAAGAAATAGGTGCAGGAATGTAAGGACTCTGGACACCACATATCTCCACAATGGTATGATATTTTCCACTTTGGGCCTAAGCCCTCATGGATTTGCTTTTGGACTTAACCCAAAAGGCCTCATAGCAATGGAGATATTTGTCCATCCTTATATACCCATGATCCTCCCCACTTCTAGTCGATGTGGGACTTTGGTCGTATACCCAACAATCCTCCCCTCGAACAAAGGCCCATCAAGCCTCCCCTCAAACGATTATCCATCCATCCACTCTCTGCCAACCAGGATTCTTCGCTCCAATGCGTTGGAAGCACACGCCTTACATGGAACACCACCTTCCTCGAGAGCTTGCTCTATCCCAGGTCAACTCCTCTTCACCGTGTTGGGACCAGGACACGTCCATGAAGAATCTAGAGCACACCGCCTGTTTAACAAAGCTCATCCACAGATCCCATTGTGATATTACCGGGGTTCACCACCTTCGTTCGACATTCCGAGGATTCATCCACTTGACTAACTTCGGGGCATGGCTCTGATACCACTTGTAAGGACTTTGGACACCACATATCTCCACAATGGTATGATATTGTCCACTTTGGCCTAAGCCCTCATGGATTTGCTTTTGGACTTACCCAAAAAGGCCTCATACCAATGGAGATATTTGTCCATCCTTATATACCCATGATCCTCCCCACTTCTAGTCAATGTGGGACTTTGGTCGTATACCCAACAAGGAATTGTTGGAAAAAGGATTAATAAAGGAGAGGTTAATTCCATGTTTTGTTCCCACCGTGCTCATCCCAAAGAAATATGGTGGATGGAGAATATGTATTGATTCAAGGGCCATGAATAAAATTACAATCAGGTACATATTTCCTCTTCCTCGCATTGAAGATCTGATTGATTGTTTGAGTGGTGCTAAGTATTTTTCTAAAATTGATCTTAAGAATGGCTATCACCATATTAGACTTAGAGGGGGATGAATGGAAAACAAATTTCAAAACAAACAATGGTTTGTATGAGTGGTTGGTAATGCCTTTTGGCCTTACAAATGCATCTAGCACATTTATGAGATTAATGAATTAAGTCTTGAAAGAATTTACATGTAAATTTGTTATTTTTTATCTGGATGACATTTTAGTGTGTAGCCAAACAAAATAAGAGCATCTCAAGCATCTCAAATTAATTTTGAGCACCCTACAACAAGAGAGGTTGTTGATAAATTTTAAATAAATGTAGCTTTATGAAGAATGAGTTGGTATACATGCGCGCGCCTGCTCTGCTCGCCTGCTGCAGGCCGCCTCAGCTCCTTGCGCCTGCGCCCTTCAGTGCACTCTGCCACTCCAATGGAGGGCAGTGGGGACCCTGATCCCCCATCTACACCTCCGGAGGTCATTTCACTTCGATCAATGATAGCTTCAGGACCAAAGCGCCCCCTTCAGTTTCTCAGCAGAAATTTGTTAAAAAGCTGGATTCGATCTCATCTGTAGCGTTACCTGAAGAAGAAACTTGTAAAGCTGCATTGAACCTTGCGGAGAGAGGCCTGATAGGCCAGTTCACAGGCCTCTGTCCATCTCCCAAGTCAGTGGAGGACTGGATCCAAAGGAACTAGAAGCCCCTGATCAAAGAAGGAGTTAAAAGCTTTTTTGTAGGTAAGGGTTTTTTCGTGTTTGTCTTTGAAAACCCTGATGACAAAGGATTGATCTTTAAAAATGGACCGTATTTCATGGGGCCCTAGGGCCTTTACTTGAACAAATGGTCCCTGGATTTCGATCCCCCCCAGGACATCCCTTCTACTGTTCCGATCTGGGTCAGGCTCCCTCATTTGCTTCTGCACTGCTGGAACCAAAAATCCCTTCAGATCATAGGTAACGCTCTGGGAAAATATATAGATCAGGCACCAAGAAAAGACCAGTATTCATGTGCCCATATCTACGTAGAAGTGGATCTAGAGGAAGGGTTACCGGAAGCCATCAAACTCACTGTAGCTGGGTGGACGCATGTCCAGGAGTTGGACTATCAACAGTTACCTTTCAAATGCAGACATTGCCATAGTCATGGTCACTTTGCAAAGAATTGTAAGAAGGGAGCAGAGGAGAAAGCAGAAAAACAGAACGGGGAACAATGGACTCTTGTCCAGAAGAACGCACCCACACAAAAAAAGGAACTAGTAAAGGTACCACGGAAGGAGACCCTAGTAGCAGCAAAGCTAACTAGGAAACAGAAGTAAACCCAAAAGGGGCAGAGAAGGCCCAGACTAATCAAGATACCCCATCCCAAGAGAATGAAGAACAGGTGGATATTCCTCCACTAAAAAAGGAGGCAGGGGAAGTGATCTAGAGCGAGGCCATCCAGGGCAGCCCATCCAATCCCTCATATGCAGAGATAGCAAGGAAAAAACCTATTGATAGCTCTAGCTCCTCAGAGGATGAAACCTATGAGCGCCATCCGAAAAATGCTGGAAAGAAATCTCGTAAAGAAAAAAGAGAGGAGGAGGCAGAAAGACTCAAAACACAAGGTAGCCAAGCCACAATAGAAATGGCTATCAGGCGAAACACCAAACCAAGGCCCTCCAAGGGAGGGCTCAACACCCCCTCAAGTAAATAATGAATCTCGTCTCTTGGAACTCTAGAGGCCTGGGGAACCCCTCTAAAATAGGAGCAGTCAAGGATCTTATGAAAGTGGAGCCCTCAGATATCCTCATGCTCCAAGAGACCAAGATAGAAGGACATGTCCTTCTAGAGATCAGCAGCACAAGGTGGAATAAAAGAGCAGGTAAAGCGGTCAGCTCAAGGGGTACTTCTGGAGGGCTGGAAACACTCTGGAACGATGACCTCATCCAGCTGAAAAACCATAAGGAAACACAGCATTGGATCCAAACTGAATTGATGCATAAAACAAGTAAGCTGTCTATTAACCTTTTTAATCTTTATGTTCCTGTTTCTTATTATGAAAAGAGAGAATGCTGGAACTCTCTCTCAGCATTTCTGGAGCAGACTTCCCCTAACAACATTATCATAGCAGGGGACCTCAACCTCATTATGAAAGCAAAAGAAAAAAGGGGAGGGACAAGTAACAGAGACCCCATGCTAGTGTTGGAAATAATACTGAGAGGGGGGGGTGAATCAGTATTATCAAATTCTTTTCAATATGCCTTCATTAATTTATTGATCATTAACTTGTGTATAATAATGAGCATGAAACAAGAAAAATAGATAGTCACACACCAAAGAACACCAGATATAAGGTGGAAACCCAATGTGGGTGAAAACCACCTGCTGCAATATGTCTCTATCTTCTTTCAATTAGAAACTTCTTTTACAATGATTTTGTACTGGTGCAGTCCTTTACCAGTACGTAGGCTGCAACCTGCAGAGAGCTACAACTCTCTCTCGTTTTCCAGTCTCTCCTGGAAGGGAGCTACAACCCCCTTTTTGGTATTTTACTTCTTTAAGGACCACGTTTCATAAATTTTCAAACTGGATCCATGAACATCAAATAATCATCAATTACATGAAAATCACCCAATCTCTTTATACAATGAACCAATGAATTACCCAACTCTTCATAATGCTGTAATCAGAAAAGAAGTACCAGAAATATAAACCAAGAACTCTGCTGCAGTAGATATAGGACAATCAACAATAGTTTCAAGATAAGGCCGCAACTTCACCAACAGGGGCCTGCGTATATCCGCAGCTCTTCTGAGACAGAACTGCGCAGATCCGCACTGGTTATTCTTCTGCTCTGCAAACTTTTCTTCAGATCCGCACCTTCACTTTTGAATTTCTGCGTAGACCCGCACTGTGCCTTCTTCTCGCCTGCATACCTCGCACTCCGCGCTTGACTGTGTTGCGTGCGCCCCGCACTATGCCTTCTCCTGTACTGCGTACCCCGCACTGCACCTTTGACTGCGCTGTGTACCCATGCACTGCACCTTTGACTGCGCTGCATACCCACGCACTACGCCTTTGAATCGCTTGCGTACTTCTGATTAGGGCCAATTTTTCAGTACACCAATGTGCCACAGTCAGTCAGATCCACAGATCTGCTCATGTGCCCGAGAGATCACGACATGCTAAAAGATTCACCTTAAGTTAAGTTATCTCCGTGAATTAGATCTAGCTTTTAAGAACCAATCACCCAAAATTTCAGATCTTAAGATATTCAATTGCCAAAGTTAAGTTTAGCCAAGTGATCTCCTTCCTTATTTATAGTCAAGCCCTTATTCACACAATGGGAAAAAACCATCAATAACCAATACAAGGGATCCAAACCATGGCTAAAATAGATCCTTTACCATGGGCCAAAACCATAGGATCAAGATCGGCGGGCTAAATACCACGGGCCAAACATAAGAAACCCCACGTGACTGCGCTTTTTACTACATGGAAGTGTGTGCACTGGGGTCCGCACCTTCTGTTCGGACAACCTGCGTACATGACCGCAACTTTCTGAACGACGTACCTGCGGGTCTGCGCCTTTTGAACTGTATACCTGCGAACCTCTTATTTTCATTATTTTGAGAGCCTGAACAGACCATTGCCACTTGCGTGAGTTTCCATCAAGTACAACACTTGTATCATAGAGCCATAGAGCCATACCAGAATCATAATGCCAACAATCTCCCCCTTTGGACTTGATGGCAACCTCAAGATCCTCAACGTCATTCTCCCCCTTTGACATCAAGGGCAAAGGGTTATGCTCCCCCTAAGAACATGCTCCTCCTGACTATAAACCA
>APFE030452901.1:0-13275 GCA_000404065.3 Pinus taeda | reverse complement strand
GAATCAGTATTATCAAATTCTTTTCAATATTCCTTCATTAATTTATTGATCATTAACTTGTGTATAATAATGAGCATGAAACAAGAAAAACAGATAGTCACACTAAAGAACACCAGATATAAGGTGGAAACCCAATGTGGGTGAAAACCACCTACTGCAATATGTCTCTATCTTCTTTCAATTAGAAACTTCTATTACAATGATTTTGTACTGGTGCAGTCCTTTACCAGTACGCAGGTTGCAACCTGCAGAGAGCTACAACTCTCTCTCGTTTTCCAGTCTCTCCTGGAAGGGAGCTACAACCCCCTTTTTGGTCTTTTACTTCTTTAAGGACCACGTTTCATAAATTTTCAAACTGGATCCATGAACATCAAATAATCATCAAGTACATGAAAATCACCCAATCTCTTTATACAATGAACCAATGAATTACCCAACTCTTCAGAATGTTGTAATCAGAAAAGAAGTACCAGAAATATAAACCAAGAACTCTGCTGCAGTAGATAAAGGACAATCAACAATAGTTTCAAGATAACACCGCAACTTCACCAACAGGGGCCTGCGTATATCTGCAGCTCTTCTGAGACAGAACTGCGCAGATCCGCACTGGTTATTCTTTTGCTCTGTGAACTTTTCTTCAGATCCGCACCTTCACTTCTGACTTTCTGCGTAGACCCACACTGTGCCTTCTTCTCACCTGCGTACCTCGCACTCCGCGCTTGACTGTGCTACGTGCACCCTGCACTGTGCCTTCTCCTGTACTGTGTACCCCGCACTGCACCTTTGACTGCGCTGCGTACCCACGCACTGCGCCTTTGACTGCGTTGCGTACCCACGCACTGCGCCTTTGAATCACCTATGTACTTCTGATTAGGGCCAATTTTTCAGTACACGAATGTGCCACAGTCATTCAGATCCACAGATCTGTTCATGCGCCCGAGAGATCACGACATGCCAAAAGATTCACCTTAAGTTAAGTTATCTCCGTGAATTAGATCTAGCTTTTAAGAACCAATCACCCAAAATTTCAGATCTTAAGATATTCAATTGCCAAAGTTAATTTTAGCCAAGTGATCTCCTTCCTTATTTATAGTCAAGCCATTATTCACACCATGTGACAAAACCATCAATAACCAATACAAGGGATCCAAACTGGGGCTAAAATAGATCCTTTACCACGGGCCAAAACCATAGGATCAAGATCGGCGGGCTAAATACCATGGGCCAAACATAAGAAACCCCACGTGAGCGCGCTTTTTACTGCATGGAAGTGTGTGCACTGGGGTCCGCACCTTCTGTTCGGACAACCTGCATACATGACCGCAACTTTGTGAACGGCATACCTGCGGGTCCGCACCTTTTGAACTGTATACCTGCGAACCTCTTATTTTCATTATTTTGAGAGCCTAAACAGACCATTGCCACTTGAGTGAGTTGCCATCAAGTACAACACTTGTATCATAGAGCCATAGAGCCATACCAGAATCATAATGCCAACGGCTAGATGAGGTGGAGGAACTCTTTCAGCGTTGGGACTTGCTGGACTTCAATCCTATCAGAGGCCTTTACACCTGGTCCAATAATAGAGTAGGAATGGATCACATCTCAGCTCTGTTAGACAAATTCATGGTACAAAGCTCTATAATGTTGAACAAAAAGATAATAATTACTAAAATTATGCCCAAGCTAGCTTCGGACCATAAACCAATCCAACTCCTCCTAGAGGATGAAGAAGATCTAGGGCCCATATCTTTCCGATTCAACCCCTTATGGATTGAGAAGGAAGGCTATACAGAGACAGTAAAGGTAGCTTGGGACAAAACAATCATGGGATCCACTAGTTATGACTGGGAGCAAAAGCTAAAAGCAACTAAATTTGCGTTGAAGAATTGGATAAAGTGACCAGGATCCACTCCTACTAAGCAAAGAAAGGAACCAATTTATGCATTACAGACTTTGCAAATAGAGATGGAAACTAAAGACATTACAACAGAACTGCTGGAGAAGGAAACGAAAGCCCAACGTTCTGCACACCAAACCTTTAGAAAGGAGGAAGAATATTGGCATTTAAAATCTAGGATTTTGTGGTTGAAGGCTGGAGACCAAAACACTTCCTACTTCCACCGTCAATATAGAGCAAGATTGACCAAGAACCACATAGCAGAGATCAAAACTTTAGAGGGCACCATCTGCAAAGGATATAATCAGATCAAAGCAGCTCCAGAAACCTACTTTAGGAATCTTTATAGGGAAGAAATCCACAGTAATGATGAAGAAGATCATGATTTGGTCCATGGACGCTGACAAGGCTCTCGGGCCTGATGGATTTACAATCCATTTTTACAAATAGTGTTGGCACATCATAAAAGTTGATCTCTGCAAAATGATACGCTGGTTTATGAGAAAATCCAAGGTGGGCAGAGGAACAAACTCTACATATCTCGCTCTAATCCCCAAAGACACCAATCCGGAGACTTTTGCAAGGTTCAGGCTGATATCGTTATGCAACGCTTCTTATAAAATCCTGGCAAAACTGATAGCTGGCAGGATTAAGCCGTTGTTAAAAAAATTGATCTCTCCCCCATAAGGCGCATTCGTTGAAGGGAGGCATGTCATAGACAACGTAATTCAGGTTCAGGAGATCATCCATTCCAGCAAGCAATGGAACGAAAAAGGCATGATGGTCAAGCTAGATATGGCAAGTGCCTTCAACAGAGTGGATTGCTCATTCCTCTGCAAGGTCCTTCTTTCATTTGGATTTTCGCAACAATTTGTCAATCTTATAAAAGCCTACATAGAAAAACCCTAGATCGCCCCATTTGTCAATGGTCGCCCCACAAATTTTTTTCAAAGTCAGAGGGGCATCAGACAGGGATGCCCCCTCTCCCCATCCCTATACATCTTAATGGCGGAATCGCTCAGCCGAAAATTGTCTGCGGAAAAAATAAAAGGCAGCATCCTAGGTCTCAATCCTTGCCACGGAGTCGAAGCCCAGAACCACGCGTTGTTTGCCAATGATACACTTCTTCTAGGTGGAAACTCCATCAGAATTGCCAGAGCCATAAATGCAGTCCTCAAAAACTATTGCAGAGCTTCTGGGGCATTAATAAACGAGAATAAAACCGAAGTGTATAGCTGGAACATTGACCAAAGGGAGCTCACTGACATAACCTCTCTCCTTGGATTCAAAGGACAAGTAAACTGGGACAGATTCAAGTACCTGGGCCTTCCCATTATATCAGGAGCAAATAGAAGATTGCTCTGGAGTGAAATAATCTCGAAAATCAAAGCTAAGATCACAGCGTGGGGAGGTCACTGACTGACGAATGGAGGCAAAGTAATTCTAATCAAAGCAATGCTGTCGACGCTACCAATCTATCAGGCAGCGTCCCTCTTAGCTCCAAGAAATGTGTCGAAGAAAATTTCCAAATTGCTCAGAGACTTCCTGTGGCAAGGAGGAAAGGGAAATGAAAATAAAATACATCTGGTGAAATGGGAAGTGGTTAAAAAAACAAAGGCAGATGGAGGCCTGCAAATCAGAGATCCAGCTCTTGTAAATTTAGCAATGGGGGGAAAGATCTTATGGAAACTGATCCATGAACCCACTCTTCCGGTTAGTGTATTGTTGAGCTCCAAATACATACCAAATAAAGCCCTTAGCAATCTTCAGAATACAAATGCAGCCAATAGCATGTAGGTGTGGAAATTATGCTGCAGGAGTAGTAAGTTTTTCAATAAATAGACCTACAAGATTCCGGGCAATGGCAAGTGCACCCAACTGTGGAATGACAGAATTATGGGGAAAGATCCCCTGAAGGATAATGAGGACATAGCTGATCTCAGGGATTGGTTGAAGCAGGCAGGAGTTAATACCATTTTTGAACTGTCAAGGTGGGATCACCGTGGAGATTGGACAGGATAGGATTTCCATGGAGTCCCAGAGAGGTTAACACACCAACAAATTTTGCTCGAAGAGTTACTGGAGGAAGTAGCGCCCATCAACAGAAACATGAAAGACAAATGGGGATGGGGCCAAACTGGAGTTTACACGACAGCAGCAGGATATAGAGCGTTGCAGGACTCAAAATATAGCAGTCAAAACCCAGCCTTTTGGAAGAATGTCTGGGATCCTCTAGCCCTTCCAAAAGTGAACTTCCTTTTTTGGACCCTAGCCCATAACAAAGTCTTAACCGGTGACAACCTGGAAAAAATGAATATAGCAGGGCCTCATAGATGTGTTCTATGCAGCAGCAATTCCGAAACAACTCAGCACCTTTTCTTGGAGTGCAAATTTGCAAAAGAGGTATGGAGTATTATTTTACATAATTTTCAGATAACTTTGCCTTCACAAACCTCTGTTGCAGATCTATATGCACTTGGAATAGTATCTATCCTCAGTGCATCCCTCCCAAATCAATCTGGAAAACAATATGGATAGCTATCCCAAAGTATGTGTGCTGGCAGCTCTGGCTAGCTCGAAATCAGCAGATTTTCAGAGAGATGAGGCACACTCCACTGTAAGTTGCAGTAAAAGCTAAATCTTTCCTTCTGGAAGCAGTCCAACAACAGTATTTTAAAGAAGATTCATTTCTCTTGCCTCAAGAAAAAAGATGGCTTGGCGCGTTAGAGCCAAGTCTGCACAAGCAGCTCCTCTCTCCACAAAAGGAAAATCAGGAATGGTGCATAAGAGAAGAAGATGACAAATTCCAACTTTTGTGGCGGTCACAAAATTTAACCACAATTTTCTTTGACGGAGCATCCAAAGAGAACCCTGGAGATGCAGGTGCAGCGGGGTCATATACTCCACCGATGGGATTGCAAAGGACTCTTTCAGCTGGGGACTTGGTCAGAAATCTAACAATCAAGCAGAGATTCTTGGACTACTTAAAGCCTACCACATTGCTAGAGACAAAGGAGTTAAAGACCTCCAAGTTTTTGGAGACTCAGAGTTAATAATAAAGAGCCTGAAGATGGGAAACCTATTCAGCAATGCCAGTCTAAACAAAATAATGGACATGCTAAAGAGAGTCCT
The DNA here is from genome assembly GCA_000404065.3 of Pinus taeda. NCBI lineage: Eukaryota > Viridiplantae > Streptophyta > Pinopsida > Pinales > Pinaceae > Pinus > Pinus taeda. Next base: position 8,243 of record APFE030452901.1, on the reverse strand, counting down.
TTTAGATTTTGATACATGTAAGTTTTATCACATTCTTAGGAAGTCAAACAGTGAAGCGGACCAGCTGGCAAACAAGGGAAGCTCTCTAATGAAAGGACTGCTAATTGTAAACAGTGAAAGCACTATACAAATGCCCTGAAAATCACGCTGACTCAAAACAACAGCAGCCTGAAATATGTAATGTAATTGGAGCAGCTCGGACATAGATCCAAGGTTTTTTCAAATCAATAAAATCATAATCGTTTTAGTTATATAAAAAAAAAAGAATGAGTTGGTATACCTAAGATTTATGATTTCGTAAGAAGGATTGAAGATGGATCTAGATAAAGTGAAGGCAATCATTAACTAACCTATTCTAAGGAATTTGTTTGAGGTAAGAATCTTTCACTGTCTTACAAGTTCCTACCGAAAGTTTATAAATAATTTCAGAGTTTGTGTGGACCCATTTTTGGCACAATAAAGGAGAAGAAGCAACTATTTAAATAGAATGTAGTAGCTGATAGAAATTTTAAAATATTGAAACAACGGATAACTAAACAACTTGTATTAGCCTTACCAGATTTTAACAAATATTTTCAAGTTGAGACAAATGCAAGTGGAGCTGCGATTTGGAGTTGTCCTAAGTCAAAAAAGAAGGGTGATTGCATATTTCAGTGAAATATTAAATGAAGCAAAGCAGAAGTATTCCTCTTGTGATAAAGAGTTCTATGCTATAGCTCAAGCTTTAAAAAAATGGAGGCATTATCTTATGCCCAAAGAGTTTGTTCTTTATACTGATAACCATGCTCTATAGTTTATCAACAATCATGTCAAATTGAATCAAAGGCATGCTAAATGGTTGCAAAATTTCACATTTTTCATAAATCATACAAGTGGTAAATCAAATAACGTTTTTGATGCATTGAGTACAATAAATTTGATTTTGCATGAGTTTCAAATCAACACTTTAGGATTTGATGAAATGAAGGAGATGTATAAGGAAGATGTTTATTTTAAAGATGCCTATGTTTCTTGTAAAAATACGGTTAGTAGTGATATAACTCCATGTTTGAGTTTTATGTTGTAGGAAGGATTGTTATTTAAAGATAGCAGATTGCGCACACCCAAACGTTCTATGAGAGAAAATCTTATCAGGGAAAAGCATAGCGGAGGATTGTCAGGACATTACGGGAAAGATAAATATTTTTCTCAATTGAATACTTTTTATTTTTGGCCAGGCATGCAAGTTGATGTGAAAAGGTTTTTTGCAAAATGTAGGATCTACTAGAATGTGAAGGGAAGAATTCAAAATACAGGTTTATGTCAACCATTACCAATTCCTACTAGGCCACAGGATTCAGTGAGCATGGACTTTATATTGGGATTGCTAAGGACTCAAAGAGGTAATGAATCTATCTATGTTGTGGTTTATAGATTCTCTAAAATGGCACATTTTATACCTTGTAGCAAAACTAGTGATGCCACCAATTTTGCCAATTTTTTCTTTAAAGAGGTTGTAATGTTGCATGGATTGCCTAAAAGTATTGTATTTGATAGAGACACAAGGTTTTTTGGTCATTTTTGGAGAGCATTAATGAAGAAGTTGGGTACTAACCTTAATTTTAGCTCAATCTATCACCCACAAATTGATGGGCAAATAGAAGTTGTGAATAGGAGCTTGGGAAACATCCTAAGAAGCTTGGTAAGTGAAACTCCCAAACATTGCGATTAGGTTCTTCCTTCGGCTGAATTTGCATACAATGATACACCCAACAGAAGTATAAGTATGAGTCCCTTCGAGATATTATATGGAATGCATCCAAGGGAAGTATATGAATTGAGTAATTTAGGAAAACAAGATATAAGAAGTGCAGAAGTGAAGAATTTTCAGTGAGCATACAAGAATTGTAAGAAAGAGTAAAGAAATAGCTATTGGAAAGAAACAACAAATACAAATAGATGGATGATTCAAAGAGAAGGCGACATAACTTTGATATTTGTGATTTAGTGATGGAACATTTGAGGAAAGAAAGATTTCCTAAAGGAACTTACAACAAAATAAAGCTTAAGAAGATCATACCTTGTAAAATTTTAAGGAAATTTTCCTCAAATGCTTATGAAGTGTAGCTTCCATGAAATGTTGGTATTTCCCCAATTTTTAATGTTTTTGATTTGTATTCCTTTCAGGGAATAGGAAAAGTTTCAGAGGTTGAGTCTTCTAGTGAAGTAGATCAGGTTGTTGAATGGAAACAACAACTGCCCAAAGCAACTCCAAAGGAAATTGAAGGGCTATTAGATCGAAAAATGGTGACGAAAACTAAAGGAAAAGAGTACTTCTAGCATTTGGTGAAGTGGAGAAATTATCCATTGGAGGATGCTACTTGGATGATTGTTCCAGAGATGTCCAGGCATTACACAAATGTTCAAGAGAATCTTACTCTTGAAAAAGGGAAAAGACAAATGAAACGTGGAAGGAATTAGATTCCTTTATTTTATTAGCAAATTAGTTTTGTCTTAGTTTAACGATCAAAAAGTTTGGATAGGAATGGTGTTAGAAAAAAATAAAAAATATTATCTGCTTTTGTGGATAGAGATGGAAGTAGTTTTTTTTTTATTAAGTTTAGAAAATAGATTAGATTTGTAGGAGAAAAAAAATTGAAGGTAAGACTTTTTGGAGAAAAACAAGGAGCTTGGTTTCCTTTCTGGAAAATTCCAACTCATCCAAATTTTAGTAATTTTAGTAATGATAGAAAAGGAATTAGATATATGACTATCTATAAATGTATGTACTTTGTTTTTTTCATGTTAGAAGAAAATAAAAATATACGTTAGAAAGTTGTTTGAGGTTTCGTGAATTGAAAATGTAATTCTGGCAGTGAGAATGATTTAATGTTGTTTGCACACTCCAACCATTAATCTTGTTGCAAGATCTGGTATCAATATGCATGGTTCCTTGATGTGCCTTAGTAACCTGTTATAGTATGTAGTTTCAATTATCTGATATCTTATGAATAAAATGACTCACTTACTTGTTGAAGGTTGTAGACTACCTCTCATAATGAGGAAGTGATTAAGAGCTATGTGATGCATCAAATATCCTATTACATTTAATAGATATTTGTTTTAAGATCAATGAGAGAATTTTTTGGTTATGTATAATGCTACAGTGTCATTAGTTTCACAAAGGAAGCATGCTATGTGATTTCCTAAAAAAACTGGTTGTTGAAGCCATTGCTTAATGTTATTAAATATATGATATTAGGAAAGTTTACTAAGAGTCAATAACTTTTCTATGTTCATGGTATAATCTCCTGGAAGGGCAATGATCAGATCTGGGTTTTCTTTCTTGGAAAGTTGTCGTACTGGGAAATGCGTAGTCTTAAGGGAAATTTGGGCATAATTCCTTGAAGTTTCCCTTTCCTGTAACCATCGGAAGAAATTGGAACTTCTATACAAGGTTAGATGGTTCTTAGATGAACCATGTATCTAAGCCAGGTACCCTTTCATTTCCTAGTCCTAGTTGCATCCAAATATCTGAAGGGGGCGAATGCATAAAAGACTAGTTGATGTATCCTGTAATCTAGGCATTCAGATAGTCATCACATGTGCACCTTCAAAGCACATTGTATTTCAAATGGTTTATATTTTTTGTGGTAAATCAATGTAGGTTTTATATCTAGTGTGGGTCCCACGTGGGAAAAGCCGGATGTTTATTTTGAATTGTGAGTAATCTAGGGATATGGGGTGATCCAAGGGTTAGCGCTTGATGTACATGCTTGTGGTACCGAATGCGCACAGAGCTAGATGTTTATTTTGAATCATGAGTAATCCAAAGATCTAAGTGATCTAGGGGTGTGTCAAGAGTGCATACTTGTATGTAGTCGGGATTTCCCCTGAACCAAATTTAACGAAGAAGAGTAATGAATTGCAAAGGGACTTAGCCTCGTGGGACCCACTAGCTTGGGTCTAGATGGAAAGTGCCATAGAGGACTAGTAGGACTATGTAGATGCCACATGGTAGTCCCTCACTGATATGGAAAATTTTAATTAGTCAAATTTTAAATGGGCGTAACTTTCAATTCAGGAGTCAGATGGAGATAAAGTTTATGTCGTTGAAAATCTCTTGACGAGCCAAACACGATGATGACATCAGAAATTAATTTCACTAAATTTGGAAAAGAAGGAATTTTGTAACCAAATCTTCATCACTAGGGGAATTTTAAGGTCTAAAATGGGCCTCCTAAGGAAAATAATAAAATAATATTTGTCATTTTAAAGAAAAATAAGGGAAACTATTTTTTTAATTGTATTTTTGACTTATCTCCTTGTATTTCAATTAAATTTCAAGAGAATAATCCCATTGGATGCATAATTAAATTCCACATCCAATGATTACCCACTTTGCATACTTCAGAGTAGATCCACATCGAAAAAAATGTAAATACATGGAAAAAAAACATGTTTTTTTCATGTAGTTTCAATTTTTTTCGACGTGGATCTACTCTGAAGTATGCAAAGTTGGTACTTTTTGGATGTGGAATTTAATTTCACATCCAATGGGTGTCTTCCCTTGAAATTGCAGTGAACCTACAAGGAGATAAGTAAAAAATACAATAAAAAAATAGCAGTTTTCTTGTTTTCCCTCCAAAATATTTTCCCCTGGAGATGAAATCACCATCTTGAATCTTATTGGTCATTTTCGTGTTAACTTTGTTAGTACTTCTTTTGTTTTCAGGCTAATTTTTTACCTTAAAATTCCCCTAATGAATATACTTTATAGGTTGATTTAATTATAGTGTAACACCTCCCATAGCTTGGAAGGAATAAGGAGGTGGGAGGGAGTGTTACAGTGTGGTACCAGAGCACCCAAGTTCATCACTCGAACTGGATGGGTTTAGAAGGATAATGTTAGAATCTATGTTAAGAATTGTAGAGAATTATAGTATATAAACTAATAATTGATAGTTGTATGCATATGTCTGCTGATTTCAAAATTTTAACTAATAAGGTGGTTGGGATAAGAGATTTGATGTATTATTTTATCTTCTAACTAGCATAGTAACCTAAGATTTTATGTTTCAACTAGTCATATATCAACATGTGTTGAGTGTGGAGCCTGATTATATTCTTGATTATTCATAGGTTTTTGTTTAAGTTGCGTTGGACCCTTGTTCCTAATGAGGTGACAAAACTAGTTGTTTAATCGCCGTCAAGGGGTTTTGGGGGGGGGGCGACGACGATTTTATGAGCCCCCCCAGCGGGATTTTGGGGGTAGCACCCCTAAAGCTAAAAATAGACGAAAATGTTCCTTGTAAAATATTGTAATTTTGTAGTCAATCTGGTTTGTTCATTGTGTAGATGATCTAACGGTAGAAGTTATGTTAATTTAAGGTTTTTTTCCCTAGAAGACACCCCTCGATTTATATGAGGGAATTGTATTACGACTGTGGATTATTATTCTAAGCGAGAAAGATAGAGGAGGTTGTGTGAAAGTGAAGAGGAAATTGTAACAAATTTGTTGTAGGTTCTATCTCTTCATTTTGCTAGAAAATATAAAAAGAAGGACTGGTTGTTTCTCTGTGGACGTAGCCCAAATTGCGTGAACCGCGTATATTTGTGTCTTCCTTGTTTTATGGGTTTCTATATTTGTGTTTACACAATATTTCGTCTATTTAATTGTTCCATTAATTAATTTATAACAACTAGTATTAGATCCAAAGGTCTATTTGGCTGATAAACTCGCAAGAGAGAAGGGTTCCTAGTTCAAGTGGGAGAAATGGAAGAAGATGGTAGGTTTAGGGTCGAGAAATTCAATGACCAAAACTACCAGCTATGGAAGATGTAGATGGAAGATTATATGTATCAGAAATATTTGTGCCTACCATTGAGAGGAAAAAGAAAGACGCTGATGAGTATGACAAACATAGAATGGGAGATTCTCGACAGAAAGGCACTAGGAACATTACAACTGTGTTTGGAAGCAGCAGTGGCATTCAATATTTGAAAGGAAATCACAATAGAATGTTTAATGACAAAATTGGAAAAACTATATGAAAAACCCTTGGCCTCAAATAAGGTATTTCTTATTAATCATCTATTCAAGATGAAAATGTTAGAAGGTGGATTTTTTGTTGATCATTTAAATAAATTTAAAACAGTTACTAGTCAGTTAAGTTCTGTAGGGGTAAATTTTTATGATGAAGTTAGGGATATTTTGTTTCTCTGCTCATTGCCAGAAAACTGGAATGGCTTAGTTATGGCTATCTATAACATTGTCTCTGGATTTTGTACTTTAATGTTTGATGATGCTGTTGGTGCTATCCTTAGCAAGGAAATGAGACGAAAAAGCTCAGGTGAGACATCGACTAATTATTTGATTGTAGATACTAAAGGAAGAAAGATGGAAAGAGGAAAGAACCCAAGAAATCGCAGTAAGTCAAGAAAAGGAATATGCAAACTCAGATCAGGGATAGTGTGATGGAAATGCAGGAAGAAAGGACATGTGAAGAAAGAATGCAAACCTCGAAAAGGAAAAGAAGGATATGGACAAAAAGAGAACAATCATGAAGTGAATGTGACAGTTGATGTGTTGCAAGATGCTTTGATTCTTTTCATTAGAGAATATTATTTATGCCTGGGTGGTAGATTTAGGGACCTCATTTCATGCCACACCTGATACGAAACATTTTCATGACTATGTTCAAGGAGATTTCGGACATGTTTGTTTGGGTGATGATAAACCCTATAAAATCATTGGAATGGGTAAGGTTTTTATAAAGAAACAAAATGGAAAGAAATGGCTATTGAAGGAGGTAAGGCATGTTCCAGATCTGAAGAAAAATATAATTTCAATAGGGTATGTAGTTGGTGAAGGTTGTGTAACTACATTCACACACAAACCCTGGAGGGTCACTAAAGGAGCTTTGGTAATATCAAAAGGAGAAAATGTTAGTACATTGTATTTATGCAACGATATTTCTTATTATGTTAATTATTTGACCTCCATAGGAGTAGATATGATATTGTGGCATCATAGGCTTTGGAACATAAGTGAGAAAGGGATGCAGATTCTTCACTCAAGAAATTTGTAGTCATGTTTGAAGCATATTGATTTGGATTCCAGTGAAAATTGTGTTTACGGAAAATACTAGAAGAGAGTCAGATTTATCAGAGTTGGGAAGGAAAATAACAACAAAAACTTAGAGCTTGTGCATACAGATATATGGGGCCTTCCTCAGGTATCATCTCTCGGTGGCTCTCACTATTATGTTACTTTTGTTGATGATGCAACTAGAAAAACCTGGATTTATTGTATTCAGAATAAATCTGATGTATTTGATACTTTCAAGAAATGGAAATCTTTGGTTGAGAATGATACAAGAAAGAATTTGAAGTGTCTCAGATCCGACAATGGAGGTGAGTAATACAACAAAGAGTTTTATAACTACTGTTCAAAGCATGGGTTTCATATAGAAAAGACAGTTCTAGAAACACCACAGGAAAATGGCGTGTCAAAAAGGATGAACATGACAATTATGGAGTGTGTAAGGTGCATGAGATTGCATGCAGGATTGCCCTTACAATTTTGGGAAAATGTTGTAGATGTTGTTGTTTATCTAATAAACATAGATCCTTCAAGTTCCTTGGATGGTGGTGTTCCATAGGATGCATGGATAAGTAAAAATATAAACCACTCATTTTTAAAGACTTTCGGTTGTGAAGCATTTGTGCACATTCATAAAGAAAATATAACAAATCTTGAGGCAAAATCAAAGAAATGTACCATTATTGGATATGGTGATAATGATTTTGGTTATCGCTTATATGATTATGAAAATTACAAAATAATTAATAGGAGAGATGTCATATTCAATGAAAAGGTCCTTTATAAGGATCAGATGCAGGAAAAGGAAAACAAAGAATATGCAATGCTTGATGAGATCATAGAAAAAGTAAAGGTGCCTAAAAATCATAATGTGATCCAGGTGGATCTTGGTGGCCACCTGCCAAGTCCACCCGAACCCCCACCATTGTTTCTCTCAACATTTTCAGTTTCCTTAATTGTAGCACATATTACTATTTTTAGCAGTTTTTCGGGTCCTGAACTTCTGGAGCCATTTTGAGACCCTAAACGATGTTTTTTGGGAAATATGGGGCAACATAGGTCCATGGACCGATGTTTCCCTTCCTAAAGTGGTAGTGCTCGGATAGATCTTTCTAACGAGCTATTGTACGCATCAAACGGAGATCGTATGCCAAAGTTA
>APFE030452898.1:155155-189263 GCA_000404065.3 Pinus taeda | reverse complement strand
TAACCCATGGTATTGACCCATGGTAATACCATGGTATTCATGTGAGCATAGACTATTTAAAGGGGAAATTCTATCATTCTAGATCCATCCTAATTCTGGGTCTATCAAGTGCTCAGAGGGATAAATAGATATACATTTCATCCCTCTAAGAGTGGTAGATGTGGAGTTAAGATGGATATAGGTTGGCTTTTATGATAATGAAGATATTAAATAGACTTACAAAATTATATTGTGAAAACATCTTAAGGTGAATGGTTAAAGCTACATTTATTCACTTCACAAAATTTAGTAAAAAATACCAATATCTCCATTAATATTGGTTTTTCTGATTTCACAAAAAAAGTTCAAAATAGTGAAACCTTATCACACTTTTTTCCACATCACCCTTGCAGAAGATTTCCCACCATTTTTCAAACATTCTCAATATGATATCTTGAGGAAAAAGTTTAGGTATTGATGTTGGACTAGTTGTTTGAAAAATAAGTTGGTTTGTATAACCTTTCATCTTCTGTGCTATTCTTAGTTTGTCCTAATGATCTGTAGGGTTTGGAACCACTGCACCATATTTTCCTAAAAGGTGGAGATTGTTCACCAAAAAGGAAATTAATCTACATGTTACAACGTTGTTAAAAAATGTGAGACGTATGAGGGTAGTGAATTATGCCAATAAGCAATTTAGATTGGGAGAGACATAATTAAATTTTATTATTTAATTGAATATTTCCAATTTAAATAATAAGAAATCTACATTTATATATTCATATATTGATTTAAAGGCTTCTCACAATGTTCACTTCTTTCAATTAGATTCCCTTCAAGCCTTTGGGATACCTAATACTTTCTTATATAACATAGTTGGGGCTTGCTACTTGTTGGCCTGTTGGGGTAAAAAAACTTGATGGTTTTTTTTTTTTTTTTTTTTTATCTTCGCAGTCGAGAACTTAATGGAATAAGAAAGAAATTTCATAACCCGAAAAAAAAGTGGTAGCCTTGACAAAAGTTGTAGAAGATAAAGATTAAATCTCCTACCTTATAGAAATCATGGTTCCAATTCAACACCTACAAGAACTTTGTTTGTGGAATATATCAAAACTAATAGAAGATATCGAAAGAGTGTATTGTAAAGAACCCTGACAAAACACGGCCTGAAAACTTGAACATTGTTTTGGAGGAAAAGAAAGATTATGTTCTTTTTTCCCAAACATAATATGTTAGTATATCACAAGGTAATGAATATTTTTTTCTTATATTAATAATATGTCTTCCAATACTTAAAACAAAACATTCACCAAAGACTTCACAATGTTTTATATTGCAGTAAAAGAATTTTGCCAAGATCTTACAAGATTTATAATTCACTGAAATATTCTCCATCACTATCTCACGAATAATATTAATCTGGTGAGAGAATTCTAACCAAAAAAATTATATAAACATATTATATTATTGATAAAATTGCCTCCCACTTTTCCTATGTATCATGGGGATAAGCCCATTTATTATACATATAAATTTAGGGTGGTTCTTAAAATTTTCCCTAGTAGTGTGGACTATGTAAAATTAGTTGTTCCCTTTCCCATCACTCCCTATGTGACTTTTGATTTATCTAAGCCCCTAAACACGTATAAATACCTCCTAGATCCTCCCCTAATCTTTTCCCATGCCCATTCCCCTCATTTCCTTTACTTTCCCACAAACCCTAGCCTATTGCTACACTTTGACGCTTTCGTAGGCTAGGACTAGTTTTTCCACTTTTTCACCCTTTCCCCCCACCCATTCCAAAAAATTTCACTTGCCTACACTCCCTAAGATCTATCCCTAGCCCCCTAAAGTTTCCAATGAAATTAGGAGCCCCCTAACCTCTTCATCTCCCTTCATTCCTGAAACTACCCTAAATCCCTTGTTTTCTATCACTAAACCCTAATTCCCTTTCCTATTGAGATAGGGTTACATAATGGATGTAGATACTAGACCCACTGATCAGAGGAAGTGTAAAGGAGGGAAAATTTTTAGTTATGATCCCATTTCAGCACATAGTATCATGTCTCCACCATTTCTCAAGAAATCATTCCAATAGACAAATCACTTGCTACAAATAGGGAGAGTTTTTCTTCAAAGAATGTTTATGGCCAAACGAAGATGAATTTTACAAAGGTGAAATATTTTTTAGTCAATAATAAACCAAGTAACAAAACCCTCCTTCATTTTATACACAAGAGTTATCATTTGGGAGAGATGCCTAAAACACAGTTGCTATAGGAGAGTTGTTACACTTCTGGAGTGACCTTTGGAGAATGCATGTTTATGAGTATTAGAGATCCCATTTTGCATGGTTAAGTACTCTATGGACAACTAGACTTCCTAAATTTTCCAATGGTACTTTAATATATTAATTTGGATCTCAGGAAGGGAGTAAAAAATTCCATGCAAGATGGAGTTGTGCTTTCACTGCATTTTTGTTGCACTTCTGGGAGTAGTCATGGAAAAATGCATTTTTCTCAGTCATGAAATGTCCACATGACTTTTTTTATGAGTTAAATGATAAATAGAAATAAAAATATTTCCAATGAGCCATCCATATCCTGATTTGGAGCATGGAAACCCCTCCAAAAGTCACTTGCAAGTTGCATGCTATGTTTTTGCCTGGAAGTCACTTTTCTCAATTTGTTGAGCTAGTTTCGAGATTTCTTGGTGTAGTTGTTTATGTTTGATTTAATTATATTGATAGGGTAAGAGAATACTAGATTCATTCTTGTAAAGGTGTTCATGGTCAAATGAATCAGTTTAAGGCCACTTTGGGAGTTTGTTTTAACGTCCCTGGACATTAGGGTTTGTTGAGAAATTCACGTAATTAGTTCCTAAACTAAAGGACTTGACCCTGAGAGATGGGGAATGATTATTTGGTCTATATGTATCTAGTTTTTAGTTAGATTTAGCATTGGACATCAGTGAGTAGAACTCTTGGATCTTGTACTTCATCACTTGTTTACAAGAAATCAAAGGAACAGTTGCAACTATTATTCAAGAATTCTTGTGTTGTCATTTGGTGATAATGTTTTCTCTCTGTTATAGTTTTATATGAATGATAGTTTCATCTTCTTTCCATATCTATGTTTTTTAGTGACTTTCCTGAGATTTTTTAAACATAATTGCTAATTTTAAGCTCTATTTTGTTAGGAATTTCATGTTTATGTCACCTATCTTCTCATAAATGAATTCATGCTTTTCATGCTCATTTTCATATTTGATTTTCCACCCTACACTACATCAAAAAAACCCAAAACATCACAATGGAATACCTACCCTGCTCCTTTATATCTCTTGCAACTGAAACCTTTGATCTTTGACTTAGTTCCCTGATTTTCCCCCCTGATCCAGCAAAACCATAAATTTCAAAACCCTTGAGCTGAAATGTCTAGCCTAACATCTTTTCCCACTCTAGTCATATTTGGTTGTGAGCTTATAAAGAGATCCCTCTCTAGTTTGGGAGGGCTAGCACCCTAAGTGGTATGAGGTTACCTCCAATATCCTTTCTCGGTCTCGGGATATTATGGAGGTTAACATTTTGGAGTCATTGTTGGGGAACACAAGATCATATCTTCCCTGGGAAAGAATGACAAGGATCAGATCTGATTGCTGATGGTGAAGAGCGATCAGACACAAGAAAGTTTGTGCATCTTTCACTTAGCAACTCTAGTTTCAAAGAATCCAAAGATTTATAATTTTCATGGTGACTCCATTGTTCAAAAACTGGTAGTTTGAAGAAGAACTCAGTAACTTAACTGTTTTCAATATGGATTTAACCACTCGAAGGTATGCTCCTATGAATCAGCTCACATTCCTGGTTTTCCAAATAGAATTCATTGCATAGATTGGAAAACTAATTTTCCCAAATTCATAGATGGAAACGAGGATGGAGCTATTCTGCATCTAATAAAATTTCAATGGCATATACATAAGCTCGAGAGTAGGTTTCATGAGGATCGTTTGATGAAAATGTTTATGGATACCCTAGAAGGAAAAGCAAGATGATAGTATGAAGGATTGAAGCCAGGTAGCTTATTCTCTCTTAAAGAATTCCACACAATATTCTTTGAGTTTTATGGAAAATCTCATCATTCATTCTTGTTGCTCGAATATTGTTGTGAATCTTGTGAAAACTTCATTCAATACCTTGAAGAGACTTTTCGTGATGAAGAATGTCTAATTTATGAGATCATAGAAGCCCTTTATAAATTTTCTTCCCAACAGAAAATAATAGATATTAGCTACTTTGATACAAAGGACAATTCACTATACAAATCAACTCCTTCTTTGCTTGAAGATGAAATAGATCTACATCCTAACAGTCAAGAAGAAATTGGTCCAAGTCAGAATTCTAAAATTGCATGTACAAAAAACATAAGCAATGAACCATCTTATGGCAATGATCATCTACTTTTGCAAGGAAATAGTGAACAATAAGTTTTTTTCTTGATTCTTGTGACAGAAAAATTGATATCATTCCTGTTGAAGCACATGAGGAATAAAATATACTTGAATTGGCTGCTGCATTTAAATTTTTCTATGAGCATCCAAAACTCTGTCTTATGGATGAGAGGTATTAAGAGAGTCATTCACTTATTTTTTTAGATTGTTCTTTCTCTGAGTTTTTATTTCAAGACTAGGTTTGTGAAGATCAAGATGAGCTTTCCAATGCAATGTATAAACAAGGATATCTAGAAACTCACCACTAATGTCTCTCCAGCTCATCCATTTTCTGAAGCAATATTACAAGGGAAATTCATGCAAATCATAATTTTGAATTGGCATGTGTGAAGGTTTCAGACAATGTAATTATGGTAGAGAATAATCATCGAACATTGCAAGCAGATTATGAAGAGGAGAGAACTGATAAAGGAGAGGTTGTTTTAGAGCCTCTTTCACATGATGATCTTCCTCCAGATTCAAAAAATGAAGAGTGTGCCTATATTTCTTCTGACCTTAAAGATATGGTAATGTTCCATATTGTTATAGACCCTATTGCAAATTTGTTGCAGCCATTTGGGAAGATGAATTTTCTTGTATATATGAATCATGAGCACATGGTGAGTGGACACTTGGAATGGCCAATCTTTTGTGTTTTTTGTCTACTCAAGGAAAGTACAAGCAAAATTCAAATATGTAGCCATTTGCTAGATTGGTTACACTAGAGGGATCATTTCACACGATTGTATATATATCTTCAACAGGTGGGCGGTTATCATTAGGAATTGAAGCCCAAGGTGAAGGCACTAAGATCCTAATTCTCTACTACCACATGTAAGTAATTTCAGTTAGTAGTCAAGTTTTTTAGTTAAGTCAAGTCAGTTTCAGTTTTTCTTAAGTTTTTTCTGTCAATTTTCAGTTTTGAATTTGGTCTTTTTGTTTTTTACTCCATGTCCAACAAATGAGGCTACCTGGTCTATGGTGTTCTTAACACCTCCTAAAGGATATACCATCCCCATCTAGAGCCAATGTTAGTGTCTATCAGTCATGTCAGTCACCAGTGATCAAATATGCTCTTTCAAAGTTTTTTTTGCTAGGTTCTTAGGTCAAATTTTTATGGTTTCATTAGGTCTTCAAATAAAAATTTGATCAGTGGTTGGTGTGTCTAGGTCAGTGCTACTCCCTTAAATATTCATGGTTATCATCATTCATCATGGTCATGTCATTGTTGGTCATGAATCGGTTAAAGTGTCAGCATATAAGTCTTGGTCTAGGGTTTCGACCGTGTTGTCATTACTATGTCCAAATTCAAAGAAAAGAGCCATCATTGTTACCAGTATTAAGTCTTCACACCAAGGGAGATATCATGTTAGAAAATAAAGGTAATATAAGGTATCAAGCAACATTTATGAAGATATTACTACAAAAGGAAGGATATATCGCCATCCTTTGACATATACAAGAAAAGGTGTTTTTGTAAGTTTTAAAGACATTCCAAACATTTTTTTTTCATAATTCATATTTACAAAGAATGCAATTGATGATACATAGCCTAAAAGACTCATTAAACATTGAATATCACTCTTATTGTGCATCTCAAACCATCTCGTTGCATTTTTTGCCCTCTCGCTATGCTTTTGTACTCCACACTGTGTTTTCTACAGAACATCAGTGTGAGGCAAGGGAACATCTCCCAACACTCTCTATAGAAGGTGAATCCCTCTCATGCTCAATAAAAGTAAGTTCAAATAAAACATCCCCTCAGGAAAGTGAAATTTCTAGTTTAAAGATGTGGAACCCTCTCCTACGGTTTCCACACTATGTTTTTAGGTTTTCACTTCATGAGTTAATTAGCACATAGCTAAACTAGTTTCCCTACATTTACTACCCTTCCTCGCAAAAACATGCATTTATCTTATCATTTATAACCCTTATCATTCCTCCTCATAGCTTTTAGGGAAAATCCTAGACCCCACACTATGTTTTCAGCAGAAAGGGTAGTGTGGATTGTGTAAAAATTATTTTCTACCTTTCCCATCACTCCCTATGTTATTTTTCACTTCCCTAAGCCTCCCAACACATCTAGCTACCTCCTAAGTCCTCCCCTAAGATTTTCCCATGCCCATTCCCCTAATTTCCTTTACTTTCCCACAAACCCTAGCCTATTACTACACTTTTGACACTTTCCTAGGCTAGGATAGTTTTTTCCACTTTGAAACCCTTTCCCCTCACCCATTCCCTAAAATTTCACTTCCCTACACTCGCTAACATGTATCCATACTACGCTAAATTTTCCCAAGAATTTAGGAGCCACCTAGCCTCTTCATCTCCCTTCATTCCTAAAATTGCCCTAATTCCCCTGTTTTCTAGCACTAAACCCTAATTCCCTTTCATAGTGAGCTAGGGTTACATAATGGATGCAGAAACCAAACCCAATGATCAGAGGAATTATAAAGGAGGAAAAATTTGTAGGTATGAGCCCATTTCATCACATGGCATCGTGTGTCCAACATTTCTCAAGACATCATTCCAAGAGACAAATCATTTGTTGCACATAGGGATAGTTTTTCTTCAAATTATGTTTATGACGAAAAGGAGATGATTTTTACAAATTTGAAAGCATGTTTAGTCAATCATAGACCAAGGAACAAAATCATCCTTCAATTTATACACAGCTTTTATGATTTGGGATAAATGCCCAAACTATAGTGGCTACAGGTGAGTCACTGCATTTTTGGAGTGACCTTGAAAGAATGCATTTTTCTGAGTGCTGGAGAGGAAATTTTGCATGATTAAGTACTCTATTTACATCTATACATCATAATATTTGTAATGGTACCTAAAAATATGCAGTCCAAAGCTAAGGAAGGAAGTCAAAACTATCCTGCAAGATGGTGATGTGTTTTTTCTATGTTTTTGCTGCGGTTTTGATGCACTTATGGGAGTAGTCTTGGAAAAATAATTTTTTCTTTGTCATGGTGTGTCCACAAGACTTGATTAATGAGTCAAAAAAGAACTAGACATTGGCATATTTCGAATGAGCCATCAAGATCCTAATTTGGAGCACATGAACCCCTCCAAAAGTCACTTGAAAGATGCACGCTACAATTTTGGCAATTTTGCTACGTTTTTGCCTAGAAGTCACTTTTCTTAGTTTGCTCAACTAGTTACGAGTTTTCTTGATGTAATTACTTTTTTTTTTTTATGTAATTACGATGTATTTAAGTGTAATTATGCTTTATAGGGTAATAAAAGACTATATTCATGCTTGTAAGGGTGTTCATGGACAAATGAATCAGCTTAAGGCCAACTTGGGAGTTTGTTCTAACCTCCCCAGACATTAGAGTTTGTTGAGAACTTCATGTAATCAATTCCTAAGCTGAACGGTTTGACCCTGAGAGAGGGGAAATGGTTATTTTGTCTATATGTATCTAGTTTGCATTTAGATTCAAGGTTGGACATTAGTGAGAAGAACTCTTTGAGCTTGTACTTCATCACTTTTTATAGGAAATCAAAGGACAATTGCAACTATTATTCAGGAATTCTTTTGTTGTGATTTTGTGATAATGTTTTCTCTCTGTTATAGTTTTATGTGAATGATAATTTCATATTCTTTCCATATCTATGTTTTTCAGTGAATTTTCTAGGATATTTCAAACAAAATTCTTAAGCTTAAGCTCTGTTTTGTTAGGAATTTCATGTTTATGTCACTTATCTTCTCATAAATGAATTCATGCTTGCCATGCTCATTTTAACATTTGCTTTTCCACCATACACTACATTGACAAAACCCCAAAGTATCACAAATGCATACCTACCCTAGTCCTTCATATCTTTTGCAACTGAAACCTGTGATCTTTGACCGAGTTCCCTGATTTTCCCTCCCGATCCAGCAAAACCATAAATTTCAGAACCCTTGAGCTGACATATCCAGCCTAACACATTTTCCCACTCCATTCATACTTGGCTATGAGACCATAGAGTGAACCCTCTCTGGTTTGGCAGAGCTAGTTGTTAAACCCTAGGTAATCTAAGGTTACCTCCTTCGATCTCCTTTCTCATCCTTAGGATATTGTGGAGGATAACATAAGGTATGGTCCCTTTGAGATACTAGGAAAGGTGGGTGATAACACCTATAGATTCAATATGCAACCATATATGTGCATTTACTCAGTTGTGAATGTAGATAATTAGAAACTCTATGGGCCTTCCATGCTAGATCAAGAAGAGGAACAAGTTTTACTTTGTGTGGAGTATTTGGCACTGGATGCTCATGCATATTTGACAAAAGATTCAGTTTTGCAAAAGAGGTCTAAACCTACAACACAGGGGTAACTGACCTTTGGTAGATTGGCTTGAAGGGACAACTTCTAGGAAAACTTAAATGGTACACCAGAGAGAAGGTGGAGGAAAACGTTTCTCACCTCATTCAGCCAATGATTTTGGGGACCGAAACCCTCCCAAAATGGGGAGGTGCGATCTGAGTTGGATCATTATATGACAATTCGATGTTGGATGAAGAGATAATATTTGTCACAGTGTGACCATGGTTGACCATGATTGAACCAAAAAGTATTATAAACCCAAGGAAATAATATTAAAACTAAAGGATTAATATTATAAATGAAAAGTATATAAACCCTAAAGGGATTGATATTATAAACCCAAGGGATTAATACTAAAAATGCAAGGGATTAAAAAACCAATGGATTGATAATATAAACACAAGGGAATAATATTAAAGCCAAAGGGACTAATATTACAAACACAAGGTACATAAACCCTATGACAGATATTATAAACCCAAGGGATTATAAACACAAGGGGATAAACCCTAAGATAAACCCTAAGATAAATATTATAAATCCTAAGATAAATATTTGTCAGATGTGACATTGGAATATGGTTGACCATGATTGATTTTCACATAGAGAAAGATAAACCCTAAAATAAATATAGTTAAACATGATTTACCATCATTGATTTTCATACTGAGATGATGTTTTTCACAATCTAACGCTAGACCATGGTTCATCATGGTTGATTTTCATATTGAGACTATCTTTGGCACATTGTGACATTAGACCATCATTGACCATTGATGACCATGATTGTAAACCCAAGGGAAATATATTAAACCCTATGATTAATATTATAAACCCTATGAATAATATTATACCATAGGAATATGCACCAAATAAACCTAAGGGATTGATATTATAAACTGAAGTGAATAATAAACCCAAGGGATTAATTCTAAAACCAAAAGGTATTATAAACCCAAGGGAATAATATTAAACCCAACGAATTAATATTATAAATGAAAGGTATATAAACCCTAAAGGGAATGATATTATAAACCCAAGGGATTAATACTAAAACCTAACGGATTAAAAAACCAATGGATTGATAATGTAAACACAACATAATAATATTGAACCTAAGGGATTATTATTATAAACCCAAGGTATATAAACCCTAAGATAAATAGTATAAACCCAACATAATAATAAACCCAGGGGAATCATTTTAAACCCAAGGGATAAATGTTATTGTTAGATTCCTATAGCAATAGGTTTCACTTTTCATGATTGACAGTGGAAGTGCTAAATATGTTCATCCTTGCATGCTGCAGAGGTTCCATATTTTGTATACAGGCAAAGAAAATTAAAAGATGAAAAGAGGGTATGCCTTAAAAGAATAATCAAAAGGAAAGAAAATTAATTGGTCAGAAAAAATAATGAAAATGAACCCCAAACCAAAGACCAAGAAAGTGGCTAGTTAAAATACCACTGCTATCTTATTTTGCAAGATTACCATGTGGAGGTACTGCTGCTCATTTCATTTGATGGATGGCCCAACAGTTGAATCTGGACCATGCCATGTTTAAATTGCTTTTGTAGAATAGAGAAAGCAATACCTATCCAAACAATTCAAACTTGACAGATGACTAGCTAGGTAGAGAATTTAAAGAGCCCAACTGTTTAATTTGGGCCCTTCGAAGAGATAAGGGTACATTTAGATAGGAGGGCAGTCAAAAGAAAAAGGGACAATCAGGGTTTGCCAATTCAAGTGCACCCAATGCAAAGGAAGAAAAAATGTTAGGTGTATTAGGTTGGGTAGGTAGTTTGAGGTTGCAGAAGCAGATTGGTAATCACTTGTGGTCTTGTCAACAAATACTTATCTCACTTATGGCATTAGCACCATGGCAGTTGTTTAATGGTACAACAAGGAAGCATGACTAACTTCCCCTTTCATTTCCTCCGAAATCATTCACTAAAATCCCCTCAGGGACCTTAGCATCTGCCCAAAAAGCCCATTTTCACTCCATTCTTGTTAAAAACGAAGTTGACATCTGAGTTGACATAGTGAAAAGAAGCCACATTTCTTGTGTAAAATTAATCTTTACAGAATCCATTCATTTCCCTATGCTTAAGTTTCCATTCTATAAAGTTAGCATGCATCCCCTCCTTTGCATTCCAAAGACCTCATAGTAACATCTAAACCTATTATCTAGCTCCCTCAATCATTTCCCCTACCCCTATTCTACAAGAAACTATATAAAACCCCCAAAAAACACTAAATATTCCTCCCCATGGAAACTATAGCCAAGTACTAAAAGTCGGGAAAACTTAGATCCATTTGGGACCCATTGTTAGCCCCTCTTTGTTCATTTCCCTTAGGATTTATTTAACACCATGTTAAATAAATGACTATGTTCAACCACCCTTCACGCACATTTTATTGGGGTTTTATTAATATTTGATTGATAAAATAACCAAATCTCGAGCGCATATTACACCCATAACCTAAGGTTTTAACCACCCGAAGCTGCAAATAATTAACGATTATCGGGTGCGCTTTTCCACTAAGCCCCAATCATGTTGCCCTCCCGTCCACCGTAGGGTCAGCCCTCCCAGATCTGATGGCCCTAATGAATATCGAGCGCCCCTTCGTAGCGGTACGATAGAACCCGATGGTCGACGGTTTCACCGTCGTACATCGGGACAGCTTTCTGCCTCATATTGCATTGATACACCCCTGACACATACCACTCCCATACCAAAAGCGGTCCGATGCAAACCGCTTACCGCCCTCCCAGCTTGCCTACGTCACCTCATGACGATGCCGCCACGTTGCCTGCCACTGTGATGTACCTGCGCCATGTCACCCGCTGACGTCATCACCCTACCACCATGTCATGATGATGTCATCATCTACGTCACCCGCCACGTCATCTTCTGTACCTGCTACCCGACAAAAAATACGTCATGATGACATCATCCGAGGAAAGCGCCAAAAAGAGCCAAATTTCCAAAATTTGGTTAAAAGTCGTGAAGATGACTATTTTTGGTTTATTTCTGTTTTCGCTGTGTAAACGACATGAATGTGTTTTTTCCACTATTTTCACTCCCGGAGCTTCTATAGCCTGTCAACCTGCAAATTCGACACCGTAGTTCATCTTCTCAGCTCAACCTGTACCTGTTAAACACCCTTGGCGCCCTGGAAACAGGTATTTATCTGTAATTTAGACCGAAACCCCTATTTTTTATACTTCTCTAGTTTATAAGTTGCCGAATGAACCTGTGATTGCTTCCAAACAAGTTCCTACCAGTCACTCACTACTCAGTATTTACCATTTGAGCTATTACACCCTCACAAACCTGCAACTTAAGCTCAATTCCTCCGCAAACAAAGCTATCCCTACACTCTGTTCATCCATATCCGCCCACAAACTCCACAAATCGCTCAAACTTTGAGTTAAATTAGCCGAGCGCCCTGTTCCAATTAATTACAACCTATTTTCTTAAAGGGGAACCCTCAGTTTCCCTTTCTGCTTTGCAGACTTGTGCCCCTTTGGGCAAAATTCAACTCCACTCGTCTTGGCGCTCAGTCCACAGAACCTGCAATTCAACAATTTTATGTGAAAAAACCAGTCAAAGTGTTGTAAATTTGTTATTCATCATAAACTGAATACACAAAAATTGGTTTGGGAAAGAAATTCAGTTTGCATACTGCTGTCAATATCCTCTAAGCTTAAATTCCACTTCCTATTGCTGTTTGACACCTAAATTTCCATCCATACCATCACTATCAGATATGGAGACTCCAGTAGCCTTGAACATTGCTCCTTTAAATGCTCCACATATGGACTTAGAGTGGCTACCGTTAGTAGACAGAGACTTTCAGATCAAAGATATGATGGGCCTTACTTCTCACCTCAAACTTGTGGGCCAATTCAAACACAATCACAGGAATAACACTAATATTTTGGGGATTTGGCAATCCAGCATACCATCTATTACCTTCCAGAAGACAATGTGCTACCTGATTTCATCCACCTATGCCATGCACACTATGAACCCACTCTGAGGGCAATTCTCAATCCAAATGGGTCAGTGCTCTTCTATATCACTCCTCAAGCTATAAATGAAATCCTGAACTTTGAGCCTCAAACTCTGGTTCCCCTCACAATGAAACTCTTGCTGGATCAGGGTGCAAGGCTCTCCAAAGCAGAAATATCAAGAGTTAGTCAGCTGTTTATGAAGCCAGAGTGCCAATATGATCATCCTCCTCCCTATCATGAGGTTTTATTTAGTGAAACAAAAAAGCTCATGGTGGACATGGTTTCATATATCTTAGGATGCAAAACAGGAGCATTTGTGGATGAGACTGTATTCTTTCTCCTAACCATATTCACCCCAGGGCAGCCCCCTGTTGTCATGTATGACTATGCCACATTCATAGCAAACAAGATACATGAATAATTCATGATGATGGAGAGAGAAAGATTGTTTAAATACACTTCTTATATATACCACTTGCTGCTCTATTATCACCCAGATAGTTTCAAGGTTCCTCTCAAGAGATTAGACCCAAAGGGAGAGAGGAGATCTATTGTTTATTGGACCTCAGTTTTCCATGAAGTCCACCATTCTTCATACACATATTGTGAGTTTATTTACCTATTCATTTACCCTACTACTTGCCTATTGAGGGTGACTTCTCCTACAAAGCTTACTGCTGAAATGCAAAGGATCTTGCATCTTTCTAAGGGCTACAACATTGTTGATTGGTACTTCTACCAAAACCACACAGTAATTAGAATTTATGGGTGTGAGTTGTCTCCCTATAATCTGCCAAGATATGTCCCGATGAGACTTTTTGCCTTGGAATAATTCAGGAAATTCAATAATGCAGACTTGACCCATTTCCATGGGAAAAACAAGAAGGAACAACTTAAAATCAGACACCAGTTGGGTCCCTTCGTTTTCAACAAAAGGGAAGAAGCATGGAAAGATGCAGACAACATGCTAGGAAAAGAACTCATGCTGAAACAAAGCTTCTATTGGGCACCATATGACCCTGAACACTTCATAAGCCTTAGAAGAATCAAACATAGGCTTCCAGGATATGTACACCAGCTACTCCCCCACATTGAAAAATATGCCAATCAACCAGAATGGGTAGAGGGAACCTTGGATGATGAAGAGCTCACTGAAGAAGAAAAATTAGAGAGAGACATTAAAGAAATTGAGAAAATAATTGACCTGGATTATGTTGCACAGGTCACCTTCACACAGCCTCAACCAGTGGGAGCAAGCAAATCAACTGCTACTTCAAGGCAACCTACTAAAGAGGTCCTATCATCACCAAAAAAGGCAAAATAAATTGAACATTCTGAACAGTGAAGCATAATGGAGGAGCGGCCATTCTAAAATCTGGAAAAGGGTCAAGAGCAAAGCCCTTTAACACAAGCAAAAGCACCTGAAATCCCTATGCTACAAACTCCTCACAATGAGGAAAGAGGTAAAAAGAGGGATAGAACAGATGGGACGCCCACAGGGACATCCACGGACCAGCAAGGAGAAAAAAGGCAGAGGCTAAACCCCTATGCCGAGGAGGAAATAACTGAAGAGACCATAGGAAACATCAAGGGTGAGGGGACTTCTGAGCAGGAGATCCCTCCTATATTGGAAACATTGGCCAGCTCCTTTTAGCAGGAGCAAGAGAGACAACCAGGTGGGGAGGTTTCATCCTCCCAATAGCAGGCCCAAAGGGGCTCGGATATAAAGAAGGCATTCATAGAGATTAAAGCTAGAAACGAGCCCATAAGGTTTCAGCTTTACAACCAGTTAATGAGAATGGCTCCGACAAATCAGAAGAGGCTAATGGCAGCCTATGATATAGAAGTAGGGAAGATGACACTCAGTCACTTCAAGCCTACTACACAGCAGCCACAGTCAGCTGTAGATTACATTAGAACCAACCTGGAGGTATTAGCAAAATATATTCATCCTCTAGACCAGATTGAATTACATAAGCAGACAAGAGAAATGGTTTATTCTACACTGGCAGACAAGGCTCTACGAGCCCGCAGATTACAAAACTCTCTATACAATACTTCTGCCCAGTTAGAGCTGGAAAAGGCATCATCATTGGCCAAGGCTAATAAGATAAAATCCTTGGAGGAGATCATCATAGAGTTGGGACATGATCCCAAAGATCCCAAAGGCACATAGGCCTTGATTAGAAAGAAGGAGGAAGACATAGAAGCATTAAGAAAACAAATGAAGTTGCCAGTCACCATACATCCTCAAACTGCAGAAGTAGCACAACAAAAAGAAGTAGAAGATGTGGTAAGTCTACTTATGAAGATGAATGAAAGGATAATGGAAACAGAGAAAGCATTGGAGGAAGCTCAACGAGGGAAACAGCCAGAGTTGGCCCCTCAACCATCCCAAACTTCTCCAATAGTAACAACTCTAATAATTACAGCTCCTTCAACAACAGTTACTTCAACAACACCTCCCCCAAGTTCAACTTCAGCAGCAGGTGCATCAACTTCAGTAGATCCAATAGCAGCAGCAGTGCAAGAGGCCAGCTTGAGCATGGAGGCCACGATGAAAGAGATTAAGGCTCTTGAATTGCAAATGGCAGAGATGAAGGAAACAAAATAAAAGCTAGCCAAGATTGAGGCTAGTTATGATAAGCCAAAAATGTCAGTGGCTGAGAAAACCAGGCAAGTAAAGGCCCTGGAAAATAATATAAAGGCCTTGGAGAAAGACCTCACTCTCCATAGGACCTTGACTGAGATAAAAACAATTTTGTGGAATAAGATTGGCCAATCTCTTGCTGAACAATGGACAGGAATACAAACCATGTTTGACCAAATAGAATTGATGGTTGTAGCTCAGCATGAAACTCATAAAGCCAGAACATTGCTAGCAAATAAGCCTGAGCAAGTTTCTCGATTGATTCACTTTTTTAATACTAGTACTGGTGACCAGTTGGCAGCACTAAACATCCAGAATAGGACAAAGACTATAATAAGAGTCAAGAAGGTGCTGACCATGAGGAATTTTGTCTAGACTATAGAAAGGAGGTGCTAGGAAATGCAGATAGATGTAAATGCTTTCAAATAGAGGCTTGCAAATTTGCAAGCCAAAGGTTTACCTAGTCTGGTTACTAGTGCTGGAAGGCTATTAAAGCAGGAACAGTATGCAAACAGGCTGAGTACCTTCATACAGAATCAAATCACATCATCATCCAGCAGCATAGAAGAAGCAGTCCCTCCCACAGGGCAGATTTTATATGACAAGCTAGAGGATTTGTTTTACATAGAACATGAGGTATCACACCTTTTTCCAGTTTGGCCGAATTATTGTACCTACACTGAAGCTGATGAAACATTATACAAGTTAAGAAAACATCAATTGCCAACTGACTATTGGTGGCGAAGTCTACTTCAGATTTTTAAAGTACTTTGAATCTCTTCTTATTTATTTTCTAGGCAAAGACTAAGCTAATTTATATTAAAAAGAAGAGAAAAATATATACAAGAGGTTTGAACCCCTGAGAGTGCCATTGATGACTGCAACTCTCTTTCAGACTAATGTCAAAATTAACATTTCCACTGAGGCTGATGCCCCTTACACAAGTTGTAGCACATAGTGGAAATTTCATGAGCAAAATGTTACATAGCATAAGATCTGCCTGGGTGCTAGAGATAAGCAAAAGATAGAGGAAATTTGTTTGCTGGAGTGTGCTCCAGCCACCAAACGCCGAGCAAAGAACCCAACAGGTAAAGCCAAAGCCGAACAAGCAACCAACCGAAACCGAACAAGCAACCAACCAAAACCGAACAAACCTCCAAAAAAGAGCAGGAGAACAGACTGAAACAGGAAAAAGCAATTTACTTGACATTTTCAGAGCTTTGCACGTTGTCCTCGTCCAAGGGCTCCCATGAAATCTCCATGCCTTCCGGGACGTCTTCCAGCTTCATGCCCGATGGCAGCTTGGGATATAACGTGTTGGCGTAGTAGAAATCCGGCTACTTGTGCAGGCTTTGATTCTGGGTAGAGATTGGCCTAGTATCTGCCCTCTCCTAAGAAATATTAGCCTGTTCTTAGGCTAAATCTGGCCCTTTCATATCCTGCATGCTTCCAATTTCCTCAAGAACCTTGGCTTGCTCCTCTGTAGGGGCGAGAGAGCTCTCTTCCGTAAGTTTTCTTTGCGAGGATGGGGAATAGGAGCTATCCTCCATGCCCCTTCTTGGCGAGGAGTTGTTTGAGTGCAAGGGCGACTGTTCCTCTGAGGGATATTTTACACTGGCTTCCTCCTCATCTTCCTCCGAGAAGATGACTGTAACCATAGCAGAAATGAAAGGCTTATTAGTTCGGCGGCGATAGTGAAACCTGGCGGATTGGACAGTATTGCTGATGAATTGCCCCGAATCATTAGATCTATTCGAGGACGGAGAAGCAAAAGCAAGAGGTGAGACTCTATGGGGGCTATGAGTGCCTCTCCCTCCAGCACCCCCTCTTTGCCCATGGTGGCGCCCCCATCGAGGAGTGGCTCTGTACCGAGGTGCCATGGTAATTCTCTTGGCAGCAGCATGAAATCTTGTAGACAGAGGTTGCCTAGAGACCACTTGTAGCCTGGTTACCACCTGGAGCGAGCCCCGAGCAGTCCCAAAGTTGAGATTGCTGGTTTCTTCAACCAGTGATTCAGTGTCACCATAGAGTCGCGTCTCCCCTGAGCGCGTCTCTCTGTCAATTCTTGAAAATACCTACAGAGGGGCTGAAATCACATGCACTAGACTAAAGACAGGCTTGAAACCAAACCTTACCCATTCAGCCTGCAGCCTGAACTGAACCAGGGAGAATGTTTTCTAGTCGCCCTGCGCCATCCTGTTATCTCCTCTGCTCATGCCTTGGTTCGGACGAAGCATTGAATTACAATGAATGCCCTTCATACTTGACGGCATACCACCTGATCCCGACGATCTAAACAGCTGCCCGCTGTCCTCTCTACGTGGCAGACTGTTAAAACCTCTTAAATGCGATTCGGGCACCCGCATCCAGGTAATCTCTTCTTATTTATTGACTGCATGAGGAAATTGTATTATGTGGCTTAGCTACCATAAAATTCAAATTAACAGTGGGTGAAATTCGCGCTAATATTCAAAATCGCAGAACAGATGTCACAGAAACAGGTGTCACAGGATAGCACTACAAGACAACATTTCAAGGAAGCGGTCACCCACCAACAGCCAGAGTCAAAAGGTCAACAGCACACAGGACACCTGCCTCAACGAGTAAAGAGTTTTAAATTCCTCAGTTATTGCTGCACAATTTTTCCACAAATAGTCATTAATTATGTCAGAGTAGATGGATACATTGATGTCCAGATATTTCCCTATGGGATATTTTGTAAAAACTCCTATATATACTTGTAAAATAGATGTATTGAGGGTTGATGATTTCTTCTTCCTGAACTGCGCTGTAACATATCAGACCGTGCTAATACAAATGGCGGTTGAATATCACTGTGTTTGAATGATCTGAAGGTGGATTGGATGTTCTGGGACTTGCTACAGAATTCATGTGTCATGCTATAGAACAATAAGTTATACTAAACTATGTTTTATGTTTTCCATGTTGTAAATCTCATCTATGTTTCATGATATCGGTAACAGAGAAGAAAAATAGCATAGGATTTGTATGAATGCACCTTATGTTCAATCTCTGTTATTAATTATGTTTTCTTCAGGACTAGTCATTAATATGAATTCTTAACTGCTCATGTTCGCACTAGTTCTCTCACTTTGAATATTGTTTAGGAATTCTTAATTTCTCCTGCACAATATTCATCCATCTTCCCTATGTCAGTATAGTGAGAGATTCTTAATTTCCTTTCATTCCCTGACTTCATTCCATCATTACCAGATTTGAAAGTTGTTCCTAGCCTGCCTATCTTGCTCTGTGGTACTACCTTTTCACCAAGAATCTTTGTCAGTAATTACACTTGCAGTGACTGCATTGCCCAATGGAAAAAACAGTTATACACTTGCATCCCAGTTCTGTCTGATATCACCATCCAACAAACTTAAAACCAAACCTTGTTCATCACAGCTAGCCTAAAATATTTCAAAACGAAGCTAAATTACAAAGAGAGAGACCTCTCTAGTTGCAGGTAGGCTAGGACCTGCAGCTAAAAGATTGGTTAGTGGTTACCTCGGCCGTATTCCCTACAGGAAGCAGGGAACAACCTGAGTGATAACATCATTGGCGACTCCACTGGGGAAAAAATCATTTTCCTTGTTTCAACATAGTCAAAGGAGATTTCAAGCTTCCTATGTTTCGAAAGAGTCTCTTGTGATTGAAAACATTCTCAGAAAAACACCAAAAACAAATCTAGAAGCTGGCTCCAAAGAAGAAAACTCGTTACACAAGGTCAAATCCTGACCCAGATCCTCCCGCTGTTTTTGGAAATCCCAATCTAATTCCTAAGATCCTTAGGAAACAAGAGCAACAAGAACACTTTGTTGATTCAAGTCCTGAAATAGTTCAGCAAAGCTATATTCCAACCCCTGCTAAAGCTTCAGTTCATCCTCATACTGCCCCTTCTTCCCCTAGTTCTTCATCCACTTCTCAAGGAACATTCCCTACACCTCCATCTACTACACAGATATCTACTATTGTCAATGTTGTTCCAGCTGTCCCATTTCTTCCTGTTGTCCCATTTATCCTGTATCTATGGCAAATCGGTATGCTCCATTACAGTTACTTGCAAATCTAGGGGCTATCCCTTAGGATTATCAAAGTAAGATTACTTATTTTGATGGTGCTGGTTCCTATACAGCCCAAATGCACACCAACAAGACGCAAGACTATTTTGAAAACTATGAAATCGATGATGATGGAGTAAGGATGAAGATCTTTGTTCAAAGTCTAACTGGTGATGTAAGGACCTGGTTTAGGTCTCTTACTACAAATTCTATAGCTGATCTCGAGGCCCTATATCAAGTCTTCTTAAACAAATGGGAAAAGAAGAAAGACCCTTTACATATATTAACTGAGTATGACAATTTGAAAAGGGGTCCACAAGAGACTGTCCAAGATTATTGTGCTAGATTTAACAATGCATACAATGCTATCCCTCAAAACCTTAGACCCCCACCTAACTTAGCCTTGATTAAATTCCCTGGTGGATTTGACTCAGACATGGCATATCATCTAACGAAAAGAGCCCCTCCAAGCCTAGCAGACATGCAGAATGTAGCTGTTAGTGTAGAGGCAAACCTCATTACCAAACGAAACAGGGCTAGAACTGAAAGAAGAACAACATTCAAAGAAGAACCTTCAGCATTTGAGCAAAAACTTGATGCAATTATCAAAGGAATGGACAGATTGGGAGACCAGGTAGAGACCATTGAAAGAAAATCCTCCTGGGAAGGGCAACCAAGTAACTCTACTAGAACTCCAAACTTTAGAAAAGGCCAAAACCCTATTACTGGAAGGACTGGACCTGATCAGAATATCAGACCTCCATTTTAAGAGAATTTTGCAGAAGCCTCAACCTCAAGTGAATCGACAGAGGATCCTCACATTAACCTAATGGGCCTTGATAGTGAACAACACGTTTTTCTAACTCAAGATGACCAAGAGGCCCATGAATTCAATCAATTTCAAACCAAATCTGGAGAGTCATTTGATTTTAGAGAAGGCTATGATGCAGCAGTCTATGAGGTTCATAAACAGTACAAATTGAGAAGCGGAACCATAGATGTGCCTCAGCCTACCAATCTAAAAGATACAAAACAGCTAAAGAAAACAAAGGATAAAGTTGTCTCAACAGAATCCTCTAATAAAACCCAACAAAAGGAAGTCACTATGGAGGATATATTAGACTTACAGCCTTCAAGAAACAATTCATTCACACCCCATTCTTCAACAGAAGATTTGAATAACCATTCAGTAAATAATGATAAATCAGATGTACCTGATAACAATATCCATAACCAAGAGAAAGTCAAAGAAAGCTCGGCTAAGAAAGAGAAGCTTGCTGCCCTAAATGTAAAAAATCAGATAGAAAAACCTTTTAACTTAGAAACAGAAATTGCAAACTGAAAATTGCCATTCCCCTCTCTGAATTGGCCAGACATGAAGTTTATAGACAACAAATCAATAGGTCACTGCAAATATCAGAGAATAGGGATGCAGTCAATGTTTTGGATGATCAACCAGAACTAATTTTTGGTCCAGAAGTCAATGGAAAATCAGTAGATGGAGGATTTCCCCCATTCTATGTGAGCTTAAACATTCATGACAAAGTATTACATAATGCAATGTTTGACTCAGGAGCTTCCCATAATCTGATGCCTAAGTCTGTGATGGAAAAGTTAGATCTAGACATCACCAGACCTTATAAGGACTTTTTTTCATTTTGATTCCAGTCAGGTCAAGTGCCTAGGCCTAATCAAAGATCTTTGTATTTCTTTAGTCTAATATCCAGCTAAGACAATCTTGATGGATGTGGTGGTAGCTGGCATTCCACCTAAGTATGGTATGCTTTTGTCCAGATCTTGGGGTGCCAAACTCCAAGCATCTTTGTAGTTGGACATGTCTTATGCCACAATTTCAGTCTTTGGCCAGCCAAAGAGATTATACCAAGAAACATTGATGAAATATGTGGTTAGCAGTCAAGAAGAGCCACAAAACTTCCCCATCTATTCCCTTCACTCTGACATAGATTCATTTATCTTATACAATGCTGACATGTGTCCCAAAATTGATGTCAAGCTCCTAAGAACAACACAAATAGAAAGCATGAATGAACAATCAGGTGCTTTAGATAAAAAAAGGTTTTTGTGTGATTGATTCAGCAAAGCAAAATGACATATCACATGAGTTACAAAAGCCAAACCTGCCTACTGAACAAGCTTTCAAAACTATTAAGGCTATTCATGACCAATAAATCTTATGGTACTTAGAGTTTGATGGGTCAGTAAACAAATTAGGAGCAAGGGCAGGTGTTTGGATACACAATATGCAGAATGACCATGCACAAGGTCATGCATATAGGCTAAATTTCAAATGTACAAACAACATGGCTGAATATGAAACCCTTCTATTGGGTCTCAAACAAATTAGAAGTCTAGGGGCAACTAAGATTTCAATTCTAGAGGACTTAGATTTGATTATACAACAAATGAAGGGAAATTTTGTTACAAATGATATCAGGCTAAGGTCTTACAGGGGGGCTGCAACTGAATTACTTAACAACTTCTCAGAATTTCAGCTCACTAAAATTCCAAAAAGTTATAACCTACACGCCCATAGTTTGGCAACTTTTAACACCACTTGTAATCTTCCTTTTGAGCCCAATCACCACTTCACTGCTGAGATTAAACATAGGCCTGCTGTTCTAGATAATGTAAAAAATTGGCAAGTATTTGAGAATGACACCCAAATAAATAATTTCTTGACAATGAAAGAAGAATTCTCAAATATGAATATAGACACTAGCACTATTGATGATCAACAACAAGCTAACAAAGTTGAGCCAGGTATATCAGTGAATACAGCAAATCTAATGTTGCACCCAACAATCTTTGACTGTGCAAACTTACAAAAGCTAAAACAAACAGATTTTGGTGAAATGACTGAGGAATAATCTGAAGTAATTGAACTAAAGGATAATTTCTTGCCCACAGGTTTAA
Source organism: Pinus taeda (assembly GCA_000404065.3). Taxonomy (NCBI): domain Eukaryota; kingdom Viridiplantae; phylum Streptophyta; class Pinopsida; order Pinales; family Pinaceae; genus Pinus; species Pinus taeda. The sequence continues at coordinate 166,789 of APFE030452898.1, read as the reverse complement.
CTCCCTTAGAAGATATTTTTGATTCAAATGACATTCCTAGAAAGCCAAAAATGCAACCCCTAAATGCAGAAATTGAGGAATGTAACATTGGGACCATAGAAAATCCTAAAATGATAAAACTTTCTAAAACATTACCTCCTAACAAAAAACTGAAATACTTTGAGTTGTTTAAAGAGTTCCAAGATGTGTTTGCTTGGAGCTATGAGGATCTAAAGTCTTATGATACTTCAGTCATCCAACATATTATACCCTTGAAAGAAAATCAAAAGAATTTTAAACAAAAGTTGAGGAGAACCAATCATGTGCTTCTCCCCTTGATTGAAAAGGAAGTAAAGATAATATTTGAGGCTGGTATCATAGCACCCATTAGATTTTCATAATGGGTATCCAATCTTGTTCCCACAAGAAAGAAATCAGGTGAGATCAAATTATGTGTTGATTTGAGAAATTTGAACCAAGTCTTCCTTAAAGACCACTACCCATTGCCAAAGATGGACCATATTCTACAAAGAGTAGTGGGATCCTCAAGAATTTCATTGCTTGATGTTTTCTCAGGTTTCAATCAGATATTAGTTCACCTGGATGACCAAGACAAGACAGCCTTTACAACACCCTGGGGAACCTTCAAATATGTCAAAATGCCTTTTGGAATCAAGAATGCAAGAACCACATTTCAGAGGGCAATGGACATAGCCTTTGCTAAGGAGATCCATGATTTTTTAGTCATATACCTTGATGATCTCACTGCTTTCTCAAAATCAGACCAAGAACATTTAAAACATCTAAGACAAGAGTTCCTAATTTGCAGAAAATATGGCATATCCTTAAACCCAAAGAAATCATTGTTTGGCCTAGAACAAGGCAAGCTCCTAGGTCATATCATTTCAAGAGATGGAATAAGAATAGACCCAGACAGAATTCAAGCTATCCTCCAAGTCCCTCATCCAAGAAACATCAAAGAATTACAAGCTTTTTTAGGCAAGATCAATTTCCTGAGAAGATTCATTCCCAACTTGGCTAAGCTAATAAGATTACTGAATAATATGCTCAAGAAAGATTCCAAAGCTAAATGGACAATAGAAGCCAAGCAAGCCTTTGAGGAGATCAAAATAGCTTTGACAAAAACTCCTGTCCTTACAAGTCCTAGGTTTGATAAAGATTTTATGATCTTTTCCTTTGCTTCTAAGCATACTATTGCTGCTGTCCTATTACAAAAAGATGATTTTGGACATGAGAAACCCATTTCTTTTTTCAGCAAAGCACTTAGAGATGCTCCCTTAAAATATCAAATCATGGAAAAACAAGCATATGCCCTAGTAAATGCCATTAAAGATTTCAGAGTCTACATTTTGTACTCTCATATAATTGCCTATGTTCCTAATGCAGTGGTTAAAGACATCCTTACTCAAGAAGGAATTGAAGGCAAAAGAGGTAAATGGATAGCCAACATTTTAGAATATGACATTGAGATAAAGCCAACAAAACTCATAAAAGGACAAGGGCTAGCTAAAATAATGACTGAAACCAACTTTCAAGCCCTAGACATCAATGAACTAGATAACGAGCAGGAGATGGTGACTCCATAGATCAATCAAGCCTTCTTACAATCACCTTGGTATACTGACATATGTTTTGTATTGTTAAACCTGCAAGCTCCTCCAGGGTTATCCAAAACCAAAAATATATTTTTGAAAATGAAAGCTTCAAAGTTTTGCATCTTAGATAATGTGTTGTTTTGGAAAAATCATGAAGGTATTTTGCTTAATTGCCTAACTTTGGATGAAACTGACAAAGTCCTCAAGGAATTTCATGAAGGAGATTGTGGAGGACACTTATATTGGAAGTCAAAAGCTAATAAAATCCTAAGGGCTGGATTTTATTGGCCTTCCCTGTTTACTGATGTTAAAAAAATTTGTAATGACTTGCCATAAATGCCAAATCTTTGAAGGCAAGAAAACGTTGCTACCTCTGCCCCTCAAGCCTATTACAACTGAGAGACCATTTCAACAATGGGGCTTAGACTTCATTGGGAAAATTCACCCTTCATCTTCTGGACAGCATACATGGATTTTGACAGCCACATATTACTTTACCAAGTGGATAGATGCTATCCCTTGTAGGCAAGCTAATGACTCAATCATCATACAATTCCTAGAGACCAATATCCTATCTAGATTTGGCTGTCCAGAAAAGATCATTACAGACAATGCAGCTGCCTTTAAATCCAAAAGAATGATCAATTTTTGTCACAAATACCATATTACCCTAGGTCATTCCACGGCCTATTACCCTCAAGGTAATGGTCTAGATGAATCATCTAACAAAAGCCTCATCAACATCATCAAAAAGATCCTGGAAGAGAATAAAAAGAATTGGCACCAAAAACTTGTCAATGCTTTGTGGGAAGATAGGTTGACCACCAAAAGATCCATTGGAACAAGCCCACATGAGTTGATTTATGGAATGGAGGCAAGATTCCCCTCTTCTCTAGGAATCCCTGTGATCAAGTTACTGCAAGAAATACAATCAGAGCCCAATGACATTTAGAGAAGGATCAATCAAACTATTCACTTGTAGCAGACTAGAGAAGAAGTTTATCATAGAACTCAGATACTACAACATAAACTCAAGAAGACCTTTGATAAAAGAACAAAAGCTGAAGAATTTTTGATAGGAAACAAGGTGCTGAAATGGGACTCTAGGAGGGAAGATAAAGGGAAACATGGGAAATTCGATTTTTTTGGAAAGGACCATTTGTGATTCAAGCTGTACAAGGTAACAACACTTATTTCCTCAAGATTTTAGATGGCACAGATACTGAAGAGGGCCAAGTCAATGGGAGAATGCTCAAGCATTATTTTGATCCCCTTGAATGAGCATAACACAACTACATATTGTACATAAATATGTGTATTTTCAGTAGTTAGATAGGGAACCAAATGCAGCAAATTTTGAAGAAAATATGGGAACTACATCACCTTTTGGTGTATATTTTGAATCCACCATGTGAAATCAACAAAAGGACTTGGGAGGTATGAACACAATGATAGGTACTCAAAGAAACCAACAAGAAGCAGAGTTGCAATCTCACACAGATCAGCTTAAAAAAGTATTGCATACAAGCTACAAAGATCAGATTAAAGGTTTCCAGGACAAGGAAGTTTCACAATATAGCAAGAATTGAAAATAAGGCAATATGACCTGTTGTTCTTGGCTTTTCTCCAAGAAAATCCATCCCCAAGTGGAGCCACTATTAGATTCCTATACCAATAGGTTTCATTTTTCATGATTGACAGTGGAAGTGCTAAATATGTTCAAGCCTGCATGCTGCAGAGGTTCCTTTTTTTATATACAGGCAAAGAAAATTAAAAGATGAAAAGAGGGTATGCCTTAAAAGAATAATCAAAAGGCAAGAAAATCAATTGGTCAGAAAAAATAATGAAAATGAACCCCAAACCAAAGACCAGGAAAGTGGCTAGTTAAAATGCCACTGCAATCTTATTTTGCAAGATTACCATATGGAGGTACTGCTACTCATTTCATTTGATGGACGGCCCAACAGTTCAATCTGGACCATGCCATGTTTAAATTGTTGTTGTAGAATAGAGAAAGCAATACTTGTCCAAACAGTTCAAACTTGATAGATGGCTAGCTAGGTAGAGAATTTAAGGAGCCCAATTGTTTAATTTGGGCCCTTGGAAGAGATAAGGGTACATTTAGATAGGAGGGCAGTCAAAAGAAAAAGGGACAATCAAGGTTTCCCAGTTCAAGTGCACCCAATGCAAAGGAAGAAAAAATGTTAGGTGTATTAGGCTGGGTAGGTAATTTGAGGTTGCAGAAGCAGATTGGTAATCACTTGTGGTCTTGTCAAGAAATACTTATCTCACTTATGGCATTAACACCATGGTAGTTGTTTAATGGTACAACAAGGAAGCATGACTAACTTCCCCTTTCATTTCCTCTGAAATCATTCACTAACATCTCCTCAGGGACCTTGGGATCTGCCCAAAAGGCCCATTTTCACTCCATTCTTGTTAAAAACCAAGTTGACATCTAAGTTGACTTAGTGAAAAGAAGCCACATTTCTTGTGTAAAATTAATCTTTACACAATCCATTCATTTCCCTATGCTTAAGTTTCCATTCTATAAACTTAGCATGCATCCCCTCCTTTGCATTCCAAAGACCTCATATTAACATCTAACCCTATTATCTAGCTCCCTCAATCATTTCCCCTACCCCTATTCTACAAGAAACTATATAAAAACCCCAAAAAACACTAAATATTCCTCCCCATGGAAACTATATCCAAGTACTAAAAGTCAGGAAACCTTAGGTCCATTTGGGACCCATTGTTAGCCCCTCCGCATTCATTTCCCTTAGGATTTATTTAACCCCCTATTAAATAAATAACTATGTTCAACCACCCTCTGCGCACATTTTATTGGGGTTTTATTAATATTTGATTGATAAATTAACCAAATCCCGAGCACATATTAAACCCATAACCTAAGGTTTTAACCACCCGAAGCCGCAAATAATTAACGATTATCGGGCACACTTTTCCACTAAACCCCGATCATGTTGCCCTCCCGTCCACCGTAGGATTGGCCCTCCCAGATCCGACGGCCCTAATGAATATCGGGCGCCCCTTCGCAGTAGTACGATAGTACTCGATGGTCGATGGTTTCACCATCGTACAACAGGACAGCTGTTGGCCTCCTATTGCATCGGGTCGCCCCTGACACATACCACTCCTGTACCAAAAGTGGTCCGATGCAAACTGCTTATGGCCCTCCCCGCTTGCCTACGTCACCTCATGACGATGCCGCCACGTCGCCTGCCACTGTGCTGTACCTACGCCATGTCACCCATTGATGTCATCACCCTGCCACCATGTCATGATGACGTCATCATCTACGTCACCCACCACTTCATCTTCCGTACCCGCTACCCGACAAAAAATACGTCATGATGACATCATCCGATGAAAGCGCCAAAAAGCGCCAAATTTCCAAAATTTGGTTAAAAGTCGTGAAAACGACTATTTTGGTTTATTTCTGTTTTTGCTGTGTAAACGACGTCCATGCGTTTTTTCTGCTATTTTCACTCCCGGAGCTTCTACAGCCTGTCAACCTGCAAATTTTGACATCGTAGTTCGTCTTCTCAGCTCAACATGTACCTGTTAAACACCCTCGGCGCTCTAGAAACAGGTATTTATCCGCAATTTGGCCCGAAACCCCTGTTTTTTATATTTCTCTGGTTTATAAGTTGCCGAATGAACCTATGATTGCTTCCAAACAAGTTCATACCTGTCACTCACTACTCAGTATTTACCATTTGAGCTGTTACACCCTCACAAACCTGTAACTTAAGCTCAATTCCTCCGCAAACAAAGATATCCCTACACTCTGTTCATCCATATCCGCCCACAAACTCCACAAATCGCTCAAACTTTGAGTTAAATTAGCCGAGTGCCCTATTTCAATTAATTACAACCTATTTTCTTAAAGGGGGACCCTCAGTTTCCCTTTCCCCTTTGCAAACTTGTGCCCCTTTGGGCGAAATTCAACTCCACTCCTCTCGGCGCTCAATCCACAGAACCTGCAATTCAACAATTTTATGTGAAAAAACCAGTCAAAGTGTTGTAAATTTGTTATTTATCATAAACTGAATACATAGAAATTGGTTTGGGAAAGAAAGTCAGTTTGCATACTACTGTCATTATCCTCTGAGCTTAAATTCCACTTCCTATTGTTGTTTGACTCTAGTAGCCTTGAACATTGCTCCTTTAAATGCTCCACATATGGACTTAGAGTGGCTACCATTAGCAGACAGAGACTTTTAGATCAAAGATATGATGGGCCTTACTTATCACCTCAAAGCTGTGGGCCAATTCAAACACAATCACAGGAATAACGCTAATATTTTAGGGATTTGGCAATCCAGCATGCCCATCTATTACCTTCCAGAAGTCAATGAGCTACCTGATTTCATCCACCTACGCTATGCACACTATGAACCCACTCTGAGGGAAATTCTCATCCAAATGGTTCTGTGCTCTTCTATATCACTCCTCAAGCTATAAATGAAATGCTAAACTTTGAGCCTCCTCAGACTCTGGTTCCCCTCACAATGAAACTCTTGCTGGATCAGGGTGCAAGGCTCTCCAAAGCAGAAATATCAGGAGTTAGTCAGTTGTTTATGAAGCCGGAGTGCCAATATGATCATCCTCCTCCCTATCATCAGGTTTCATTTAATGAAACAGGCAAGCTCATGGTGGACATGATTTCATACATCTTAGGATGAAAAACATGATAATTTGTGGATGAGACTGCATTCTTTCTCCTAACCATATTCACCCTAGGGCAGCCCGCTGTTGTCATGTATGACTATGCAACATTCATTGAAAACAAGATACATGAAAAATTCATGGTGATGCAGAGAGAAAGATTTTTTAAATACACTTCTTATATATACCACTTGCTGCTCTACTATCACCCAGATAGTTTCAAGGTTCCTCTCAACAGATTAGACCCAAAGGGAGAGAGGAAATTTGTTGTTTATTGGACCTCATTTTTCCATGAAGTCCACCATTCTCCATATACATATTGTGAGTTTATTGACCTATTCATTTACCCTGCTACTTGCCTATTGATGGTGACTCCTCCTACCAAGCTTACTACTGGAATGCAAAGGATCTTGCATCTTTCTAAGGGCTACAACATTGCTGATTGGTACTTCTACCAAAACCACACAGTAATCAGAATTTATGGGTGTGAGTTGTCTCCCTATAAGCTACCAAGATATGTCCCGATGAGACTTTTTGCCTTGGAATATTTCAGGCAATTCAGTAATGAAAACTTGACCCATTTCCATGGGAAAAACAAGAAGGCAGAGCTTAAAATCAGACACCAGTTGGGTCCCTTTGTTTTCAACAAAAGGGAAGAAGCATGGAAAGATGCAGACAACATGCTAGGACAAGAACTCATGCTGAAACAGAGCTTTTACTGGGCACCATATGACCCTGAACACTTCATAATCCTTAGAAGAATCAAAGATAGGCTTTCAGGATATGTACACTAGCTACTCCCCCAGAATGAACAATATGTCAATCAACCATAATGGGTAGAGGGCACCTTGGATGATGAAGAGCTGACTGAAGAAGAAAAATTAGAGAGAGACATGAAAGAAATTGAGAAAAGAATTGACCTGGATTATGTTGCACAGGTCACCTTCACACAGCCTCAACCAGTGGGAGCAAGCACATCAACTGCTACTTCAAGGTAGCCTGCTAAAGAGGCCATATCATCAGCAAAAAAGGGCAAAGAAATTGAACATTCTGAACAGCAAAGCACAATGAAGGAGCAGCCATCCTCAAATCCGGAAAAGTGTCAAGAGAAAAGCCCTTTAACACAAAAAAAAGCACCTGAAATCCCTGTGCTACAAACTCCTCACAATGAGGAAAGAGGTAAAAAGAGGGATAGAACAGATGGGGCACCCACAGGGACAGCCACGGACCAGCAAGGAGAAAAAAGGTAGAGGCTAAACCCCTATGCCGAGGAGGAAATAACTAAAGAGACCATAGGAAACATCAGGGGTGAGGGGACTTCTGAGCAGCAGATCCCTCCTATCTTGGAAACATCGGCCAACTCCTTTCAACAGGAATAAGAGAGACAACCAAGTGGGGAGGTTTCATCCTCCCAACAGCAGGCCCAAAGGGGCTCGGATATAAAGAAGGCATTCATAGAGATTAAAGCTAGAAACGAGCCTATAAGGTTTCAACTTTACAACCAGTTAATGAGAATGGCTCTGACAAATCAGCAGAGGTTAATGGCAGCCTATGATATAGAAGCAGGGAAGATGACACTCAGTCACTTCAGGCCTACTACACAGCAGCCACAGTGAGCTACAGATTACATTAGAACCAATTTGGAGGTATTAGCAAAAGATATTCATCCTCTAGACCATATTGAATTACATAAGCAGACAGGAGAAATGGTTTATTCTACACTGGCAAACAAGGCTCTATTAGCCCACAGATTACAGAACTCTCTATACAATACTTCTGCCCAGTTAGAGCGGGAAAAGGCATCATTGTTGGCCAAGGATAATAGGATAAAATCCTTGGAGGATATCATCATAGAGTTGGGACATGATCCCAAAGATCCCAAAGGCACACAAACCTTGATTAGAAGGAAGGAGGATGACATAGCAGCATTAAGAAAACAAATGAAGCTACAAGTCACCATACATCCTCAAACTGTAGAAGTAGCACAACAACAAGAAGTAGAAGATGTGGTAAGTCTACTTATGAGGATGAATGAAAGGATAATGGAAACAAAGAAAGCATTGGAGGAAGCTCAACGAGGGAAACAACCAGAGTTGGCCCCTCAACCATCCCAAACTTCTCCAATAGTAACAGCTCCAATAATTACAGCTCCTTCAACAGCAGTTACTTCAGCAGCACCTCCCCTAGGCTCAACTTCAGCAGCAGGTGCATCGACTTCAGCAGATCCAACAGCAGCAGCAGTGCAAGAGGCCAGCTTGAGCATGGAGGCCATGATGAAAGAGATTAAGGCTCTTGAATTGCAAATGGCAGAGATGAAGGAAACAAAAGAAAAGCTAGCCAAGATTGAGGCTAGTTATGATAAGTCAAAAATGATAGTGGCTGAGAAAACCAGGGAAGTAAAGGCCCTGGAAAATAAGATAAAGGCCTTAGATAAAGACCTCACTCTCCATAGGACCTTGGCTGAGATAAAAAAAAAAAAACTGTGGAATAAGATTGGCCAATCTCTTGCTGAACAATGGACAGGAATACAAACCATGTTTGACCAAATAGAATTGATGGCTGTAGCTCAGCATGAAACTCATAAATCCAGAACATTGCTAGCAAATAAGCCTGAGCAAGCTTCTCGATTTATTCACTTTTTGAATACTAGTACTGGTGACCAGCTGGCAGCACTAAACATCCAGAACAGGACAAAGACTATAGTAAGAGTCAAGAAGGTGTTGACCATGAGGAATTTTGTCCAGACTATAGAAAGGAAGTGCCAGGAAATGCAGATAGAGGTAAATGCTTTTAGGCAGAGGCTTGCAAATTTGCAAGCCAAAGGTTTACCTAGTCTGGTTACTAGTGCTAGAAGGCTATTAAAGCAGGAACAGTATGCAAACAGGCTGAGTACCTTCATACAGAATCAAATCACAGCATCATCCAGCAACACAGAAGAAGTAGTCCCTCCCACAAGGCAGAGTTTATATGACAAGCTGGAGGATTTGTTTTGCATAGAGAATGAGGTAGCACACCTTTTTCCAGTTTGGCCGAATTATTATACCTACACTGAAGCTGATGAAACATTATACAAGTTAAGAAAACATCAATTGCCAACTGAGGATTGGTGGCAAAGTCTGCTTCAGATTTTTAAAGTAGTTTGAATCTCTTCTTATTTATTGACTGCATGAGGAAATTGTATTATGTGGCTCAGCTACCATAAAATTTAAATTAACAATGGGTGAAATTCACGCTAATATTGAAAAGCGCAGAACAGGTCTCACAAAAACAGGTGTCACAGGACAACATTTCAAGGAAGCGGTCACCCATCGACAGCCAGAGTCAAAAGGTCAACAACACACATGACACCTGCCTCAACGAGTAAAGAGCTTTAAATTCCTCAGTTATTGCTGCGCAATTTTTTCACAAATAGTCATTAGTTATGTCAGAGTAGATGGATACAATGATGTCCAGATATTTCCCTATGGGATATTTTGTAAAAACTCCTATATATACTTGTAAAAGAGATGCATTGAGGGTTGATGATTTCTTCTTCTTAAACTACACTGTAACATATCAGACTGTGCTAATACAAATGGCGGTTGAAGATCACTGTGTTTGAATGATCTGAAGGTGGATTGGATGCTCTGAGACTTGCTACAGAATTCATGTGTCATGCTATGGAACAATAAGTTATACTAAATTGTTTTTTATGTTTTCCATTTTGTAAATCTCATCTATGTTTCATGATCTTGGTAACTGAGAAGAAGAATAGTATAGGATTTGTATTAATGCACCTTATGTTCAATCTTTGTTATTAATTATGTTTTCTTCAGGACTAGTCATGAATATGAATTCTTAACTGCTCATGTTCGCACTAATTCTCTCACTTTGAATACTGTTTAGGAATTCCTAATTGCTCCTGCACAATATTCATCCATCTTCCCTCTGTCAGTATAGTGAGAGATTCTTGATTGCCTTTCATTCCCTGACTTCATTCCATCATTACCATATTTGAAAGTTGTTCCTAGCCTGCATATCCTGCTCTATGGTACTACCTTTTCACCAAGAAACTCTGTCAGTAATTACACTTGCAGTGACTCCATTGCCCAATGGAAAAGACAGTTATACACTTGCATCCCAGTTCTGTCTGAGAACACCATCCAACAAACTTAAAACCGAACCCTGTTCATCATAGCTAGCCTAAAATATTTCAAAACGAAGCTAAATTACAAAGAGAGAGCCCTCTCTGGCTGCAGGTAGGCTAGGACCTGCAGCTAAAAGATTGGTTAGTGGTTACCTCGACCGTATTCCCTACATGAAGCAAGGAAAAACTTGAGTGATAATAGTTATAAAACAAAGGTACCCCTAAGATAAATATTTTCACAATGCGATGTTGGAATATGGTTGACCATGATTCATTTTCATATTGAGATAATGTTGTCACAATGGGATGTTGGACAATGTTAATAATAATTTACCATGGTTTATCTACACATTGAGACAATATTAGTCACAATGCAGACCATGGATGACCATGGTTGTGACAATGTGACATTGGACCAGGAGATAATGTTTATCACAATGTGACCATGGTTGACCATGATTGAACCCCAAGGTATTGTAAACCCAAGAAAATAATATTAAACCCAAGGGATTAATGTTATAAATGAAAGGTATATAAACCTTAAAGGGATTGATATTATAAACCCAAGGGATTAATACAAAAAACCCAACGGATTAAAATGCCAATGAATTGATAATATAAACCCAAGGGAATAATATTAAACCCAAGGATTTTTATTGCAAACCCAAGGTATATAAACCCTAAGATAAATGTTATAAACCCAATGGAATAATAAACCCAAGGGATTATAAACCCAATGGAATAATAAACCCAAGGGATTATAAACCCAAGGGAATAATATTAAAGGCAAGGGATAAATATTATAAATCCAAGGACTATAAATCCTAAGATAAATATTTGTCACAATGTAACATTGGACAGTGACTGATCATCATTGACCATGATTGATCTCCATATTGAGACAATCTATGTCACAATGTGATGTTGGACCATAGTTGACCATGGATGGCCATGGTTGTGACAATGTGACTGTTGTGAAACCAGCTCAAGAAAAGATAGAAAAGATAGATCAACACCTTAGAATTCATCCTCTTCGAGGGGGAAACCTCCTTTACATTACATAAATGAATAATTCTTCGATGATACAAATGAAAAGACCTCCTTTATATATATAGGAGTCTAAGGGGTCATAAAATAATCAGAGCCGACATAACAATAATAATGTAAGGGCACAATAATAACAATAGTGGGCTTCTATGGGGGACAATAGTAACAATA